>JANIWV010000015.1:0-203010 GCA_030705165.1 Kluyveromyces starmeri | reverse complement strand
TGGTCTTTTTCACTTCGCCGACATAATTTGAATAGAGAGGATCCTGAACAGTGGTGGGACCACTGCATGAGAATACTCTATTATGGCAATTTGCTATAATGGTGAATGCGGCAATCTGTACTATAATGGGAGTCTCAGAATTTCTTGAGTCTCGTCCCAGCAGATGTTTGTGAATCCTAGTTATAACACCGGATACAATCTTCGTCAAAACCGCATAGCGTTTCTTTATTTTCTCGATTCCTTGCAACGTGTGCACGCCAAGTACTGTTACTAATATTTTTGCGGCAGAAGCGACATCTTTATTCTCCTCTTTGTGATATTTCCTCACTCTATCTTAACTTTTCTTTCCAAATGTAAACTTTAGTGTCAAATTTCAAATCGTTATTTAACACACATTTGTAATAAACTATGAAGGCATATATCTGCTGTCACTGTGGATAAAAGGATCATGTAGATGCTCGACACCGTTGTACTTTCCCTCCAGAGAGTATTTCCACTCCGCTCTCAAGTTCAACCTTAACGGTACCTTAAATATAACAAACCTCAACAGCTAAAATATGAAGAAAGTTCTCATAGTCTTCGCACATCCTGAGCATCAATCTCCCAATGGTTTCATCCTTGAAACCTTGAAGCAGCAGATACAAGACCAAGGCGCAGAAGTCAAGGTGAGTGATCTCTATGCCATGAAAGGAAGAGTTAGGTCGATGTCGATGACTTTCCTGAATATCCCAGGGATATACCCTTCAATCCACTGACTGCTGCAATCCAGCATGCTGTCAAGAAGCAGCTAACCGCAGACGTCTTGGAAGAACAAAAGAAAGTGTTGTGGTGTGACACATTGTTGTTCGTGTTCCCCATATGGTGGTTCCAGGTACCAGCAATCCTAAAAGGTTGGGTAGACAGGGTGTTGAGCAATGGGTTTGCTTATGGCTACCGCTACCATTATGATCTCAACGATATCGAGACACTGAAGAAAAATACTGTTACCGGCAAGAATGCAAGTTTGGTGATAACTTTAGGGGGTTCCGAAGCTAGATACAAACCAGGTGACGCAACTAAAATGATTGACCGTTTCATGTCGCCCTTGCATGAGGGATTTGTTTACTCAGGTATGAATCCTTTGAAACCACTATACCTATTCAACGTTTCTAGCAAAGAGCACATGGAAAACACTGATGTTCCCAAGGTTTTGGAAAAGTACGTCCAGTCACTTTTTGACGCAACTGATAAATGGGTCTTGCCCCCAGTGGAGTGAATGCTCTATTTTAATTGATCTCTATCTGATCTACAAAAGTGAGTTTTACCTTCACTCACCACTCACCACTGACAACTGACCTGGCACATAACGCCTTTCCTGTGGTCTTTCCACACCTCTGCTTTCCCTTACCCGCACTTCATTCTGTACTAACCGACCGTCGTGTATGAACTCCGAGGTTGGAAGAGAAGTTCACAAAGTAGGGTGACACCCTTCGTCATTGTTAAGTAAGCTTGACACCCATTCACGCATATCTTGCCACCTCTTATCGAATCCAGCACATATAAAATGCGGAAATACAACGGAAAGATTCTAATATCCGTTTTGTAGTATTGCGTTCCCCGTTTATCAATCACCGTGGTTAACAAGACAACTGTAAAGTGAATTCTCTTTCAGCGCGCTCTATGCACCGTACCTTACTGCCATATTTTGTCAGAAACTCCTGGCAATTGCACAGGAAAAACTGAATACAGTTAATTATTATACTTGAAGGGTTATCACGATGCGATGAGAGTAGAGATTTTAGCTCATGATCGATCGGGTTTGTACGGGGTCGACTGAAGAAACAAAGCTTCTGTCTAACATATTCAGGGAGGTTGATTTTAGATAGGTTCTGGTGTGTACCGTCATTCTATAGTGATCAGAGCTTATTGAATGAAACAACTCATACGCTCCTGGTACGTTCATGGGAAATGCAACGTCAAATTTCACCCAGTTCTTCACATCGCCTATGCGAAAAAATCTAAATTGTTTAGGAAGGGTCTAGTCATTTTGGAATAAGCCCAGTATCATCAGTACAGGTAAATTTTCGGCGGCTCTTGATTCCGAATGTTGAATCAACCCTCCATTAGCTAGACTCGGAACTGAGGTGCGAACATTTTGGCCGAGATCCTCTCAAGTATTTGCAAAGAAGGACATCTTCTTGGGACACGGGCGTGTTTGCGCGATTGTATGATCAGGATTAGCGATTCGTACTTTTACTGGTTGGTGCGATGAGTTGTGCCAGAGGGTGCGGTTTCGTTTGCAAGACAAGAAGACAATGATCACATATAAAGTGACATCTAACGATCGCCAGGATACTCCTGGTCAAAACTTTCCGTAGTCAATTCTACACTTCTGATATGTTTTGTTCTTAGGGCCTGATTTGGGCTTAATCGTTGTTTCTGAATAGGCAAATCTATGGTACAGATGGAGCAGACGTCGGTGTCTTCCCAATTGGACGGCCTGGAGAATGACCGCAAGTCCCTGAATGAAAAGAAGGGATTAACTACTGCAGATGTGGAGAAGGGTTTAGAAACTCACAACGACAGTCAGTCTTCTGAGGAAGAAGAGATTATCAGCAAGTTTAGTACTGTGAAGAAGCTGAGGCAGCTTGAAATCATTGCTAAATTGTGCAAGGACTGGAGAATCCAGGCGCTTTTGTTGTTTACGTCGATTGTGGCTGGCTTCTCCTACAATTTGGACAATGTGCTACGTTCCACCTATACAGGTTATGCCACAAACTCATTTTCTCAGCATTCCTTGTTGGCAACAATTGGTGTTATTAACGCCGTAGTCAGTGTGGCCGCACAGCTTATCTTTGCAAGACTCTCGGATCATTTTGGAAGACTACAACTATTCATTGTGGCAAGTGTATTTTACGTTATAGGCACCATTTTACAATCGCAATCTAAGACCGTCTCCATGTACGCTGGGGGCGCCGTTTTTTATAACGCTGGTTATATCGGGGTACGTTTGTTAATGATAATCATGCTTTCCGATTTCAGTACTCTAAACTGGAGATACTTCATGATTGCAGCGCCTGATTGGTGCTACATCATCATTACATGGGTTTCAGGTAATATTATTGAAACAGCTAACCCTCTGTACCATTGGTCTTGGGATATTGGTATGTGGGCATTTATTTTTCCTTTAACTGCCATCCCCCTAGTTGGATTCTTGTTGTTTATCTACAGTAGGAGTTCAAGAACACAAGAGTGGAAGGAACTGACTGCACTGACTCAAAAAATTGGCTACAGACAACATATCAAGGATATTTTCTGGAATTTGGATATTCCCGGTGTGTTGTTATTAAGTGTATCCCTCGGTTGCGTTTTAGTACCCTTAACCGTTGCTGGTGGTGAGAAACAAAAGTGGAAAGACAGTAGAAACATTGGCGTCTTGTGTCTTGGAGGTGTCTTGTTCCCGATATTCTTGTTTTGGGAAGGTAAATTAGCCAAGAAGCCTGTTCTCCCATTGAATTATCTGAAGGATAGAGGTATTTGGGCACCACTAATGGCATCTTTCTTCATGTCCAATGCATACTTAATTGTGAGTGACTATTTGTATGCCGTATTGATGGTTGGTTTCAATCAGTCAACAAACGCTGCACAAAGAATCTCTTGGTTGCCAAGTTTTGCTGCTGTTGTTGTTACTCCGTTCACTGGTCTGATGATAACTAGGTGGAAACACTTGAAATACCTGACGATCATTGGTTGCATTTCATATTATGTGTCTTATGGTCTCTTTTATCATTATAGAGGTGGTAGCACTAATGTTTCTGGCGTTATCGCTGGTACTATTTTCATGGGTCTCGGTTCTGGTGTGTCTACTTATCCATTTGTCGTTTCTTTGCAAGCGATTAGTTCTCACTCTAGAATGGCAATCGTTACTGCGTTATTTTATGCTTTTAACCAGATCGGTAGAGCAGTAGGTGCTGCGATTTCTGGAGCTATTTGGACCCAAGTAATGTACCGTGAAATTGCAAAAAGATTACCTGACGAACCAGACGTTGCGCTCGAGGCTTACGCATCACCATATACTTTCATCGTGCAATACACTTGGAAGACTCCTCAAAGGATAGCTGTTGTGGCGGCCTACATGCATGTTCAGAGAATCCTCCTTATTGTTGCTTTGGTCATGCTCTGCCCTCTATTCGCAATGGCTGTTCTCATGAGAGATGTTAATCTATCTAACACTGAAATTGCTCTTAAAACCACTGATTATGGTAATGTTATCATTTCAAAGCACGAAGATAAAGTTTATGATGCATTTAGCAGCATATTCACATTACACCATTCAAAAAAACATACCTCATCTGAAGATGAATGCATTCCTGCTAAGAATTAGATGGGTATCAAACGAAAATGTCTTTATGAACCGTCAATATTTCAAATATAAACAATTTTATCATTAATAAAACCGTTTACCTTTACTCGCTCGCTGCTTTGTCTTTGTTTGGGTTATCAGATATCATATTTACGGGAGGCATGTAATTTACTACAAGATAGCGTTGTACATTAATTTTTGACTAAATTCATTCAGTCCCGGATAACCCACTGATATTTTACTCATGCGTTGCAGATCGTGAAGTTTGCACGAGGATGTATAAGGGAGTCGCTAGATACAAGTATAAAAGCCAAGTATAGAAGCACTTGAAGGAAGATTGTGATCAGTTGACAACAGAGGCCTGCTGAACTATGGTAACACATTTCCATCAAAAGGTGTTTTGTCAAAGAACAAATACTCTCTGTTGCTTCTTCTCAACCAGACATGACGATCGAGAACAACACCAGCAATGATGAAATCTCTCATAGACCAGCTTCCATGTTTGTATATTTCCGGGACTTTTTCAGAGAGTTCTGAGAAGAATGACTTGTAAAATTCCATATATTCCATTACGTCGGATTTTTCTATTTTTATAGTCTCTGACACATTAACAAACGTTTGTTCCAGATAGGACAAGTCCTTTGGCACCGTAATTTTGGGAGAGTTGTGGTATCTTACAAGCCATAGAAGCAATGCATGTTTTGCGGTATCTTTGGTAACCAGATCTTCGTACGATGTTACGCCCAAACATTGAATTAAACTCAACATAAAAGCTGTATCAGTCTTCAATACAGATTTAAAGGAAACATGGCTGTAAGTCTTCAGAATGATCTTAAATGTTTTTCCAATTTCTTCGCTACAGGAATAAAATAACTTTCTTTGGGAAATCATGTAAGTCCTGGCATTTTTGAGGACAGCTGGGTTGTGGAGTCGTGTAGCATCGATTTTGGAATTTTCCTTGAAGAAGTTTACCTTTTGAGTAAGAACAGAGTTTAGTCTATCTAACCCTTCAAGAACTGATCTAGTGGTGATTTTACTTTCTGAGGATAGTTTTGAAATGAATCCGAAGAACAAAACTAGTTCTTTAGGAAGCAAATTTCCATATCCGACGTCAAAACGGATTGAAGGTCCCGATATATGATTTGAGTTTAATCCTGGTATAGCGTTTATCGCATTTTGGATGGTCTCGACATCAAGCTTCAACGAAATTGAAGTTGAATCGTGCGGATTATTGTCGTAGTTAAAGCCATATCCTAACAAAAGTTCTTCATTAGACTTATCACCATAATTATTGTATATCTCATCGCCTTCTTTTAGTTTGGCATCGGTGCTGAAAGTTACCATATCATTTTCCGTCTTCCAATGAACCTTTGTGTCGGCTTTATGGTTAAGTAAATCAAAAATAGGTAGTAAAAAAGCTTCATCAGGTTTGGCGCTAGAATCGTAAAGAATGCAAGGAAATGCTCTAGAGGTGAAAATCAAACTTGCCCATACATAGGCAGAAAATGAATCCATAGAATAAGAATCATCAATTATAATATCATCCCGGTCCTGTTTCTGATAGTATGTTTCTGCCGCTTCAGACCAAAGATTCAGCTCTTTTAAAAGAGCTTGCCATTCATCAAGCAGCTCCCTTAGTTTTCGTTTGGTCTTTAGATACAGATCTGACCCTCGAATACACTCTAGCTCGTTGGACTTCCATAATAATGTACTGTTGATGTCTTTAAGGGTTGGTAGGATACGAATGTATGGTGCCCACTTCTCATTAGGAGTGTTTTTCAAAGCTACCAGGTATAGCTGCGTTATAGCATTTGGATTAGAAGAGAAACATTTCACTATAGAAAAATGTTTTAAAGCTTCATTTTTGGTTAAAGTAAAGCTCTTGGGAACCTTAATCAACTGCTTCCCTGTTTCTTCAAGTTCGCCTTGTAAAAACGCACCAACGCCTGCCTTGGAGTCAATTTTGAACCCAACATGATCATCTATAAGACATCCCTTCTCTTTAGCGTATGAGAGAAAATATTCAAGCTCTCTGGTGTCTAACATGTCGAAAGCAGTTCGTTCGAGTAACTATATTAATTGTTACTAGACAGCAGTAATGTTTGTTCTAATAAACTCACCTAAGAGATTTGTTAACGTTTTATCCATGACTTTTCAGTTCTTTTTTCACGTTTTCAATCTGTTCAACCTTACTTGTTTAGTGGACATTTTGTTTTCATACTGAAGTTTGACATTGAAGCATGAAAGAGAATTAGCGGTCGAAAGAATAGTACTATACCCAATCACAATAATCACCAGGTTCAAGCTGGCAACAAACCATCTGCGGAGACTGTAAAGTTTTAATCCGACTGACTAGGTACAATCAGTGGCTTAGTTTAGATTATATACGACACGTTGGCGTCTTTGTAGTGCATACCGAGCCACACAAGCTATGTTGAGAAAGCTCATTCATATATACTTGATCACAAAATGGCACCATTTTCCCGAGTTCCATCTAATGAGAACCAGCCGCTCTACTGACCTTCTCCAAGACAGATTCATAGGCAACCTCAGAGAAGTCAGTTCCCTGAATATCAGAGGAAACACCGTTCAAAGCTCTTCTTAGAGCGTCCTTAGAGGAAGCGTACACCATCTTGCTTCTCACAGGAGCGGTGTCAGGAGACCAAGTGAAAAACACGATTTTGGATCTTTTACCTTCGTTGTTACCCAAATCGTACTCGAAGTCATAAACTGCGTAAAGACAGTCATCTTCTGGCAATTTCTGCAAGAAAGTATCGTAGTCTTGTTCCGCTGAAGTTTCTTTGATGATAATCTCGGTCTTGTTATCGTTCAACGTGTACAAAATGAACTTGTACTTTTTGCCTAGTTTCAAATCGTTGAAGGCGTTCAAGGACTCGTCAGCTACGGAAACACTGCCGGTCAGTTTTCTATCTCAAACCTGTTTTCAGCATACTGACTTAAGCGCAATTTCATCAAAGTATAGAGGTCCTACGCTTGATGAAAAACTTAAGCTAGAGTATGAATCAAACAGTATCAAGGTTGGGAGAAATCAATTGTTAGTAACTATTGATGTTCTTTGAATACTTTCTTTCGGTCAGCCAAGCGAGTTATTGTATCTTTTAAAGTTTAACAACTGACTTATCACCTGGGATGACGTAAAACATGAAACATTGCCGTATAAGGGCTTCATTCGGACCGTGTATTATATTTGACACCCCCAATGCCTGAAATCCGCTCATAAAAGTAAACTGATACTGTTGCTTACTCAGTGGAGGCTCCCAGCAAATATGGCTTGCGCGTTCCCTAATATAATTGCCAAAGCTGACCCAAAAAGACACGACTTTCCGCAGTAAAGCAATTCTTGAGGTAGTACATACCCTGATCTGGACATATTATTAGTTTTGCAATTGTTTGATCTTGACGTGAATATAGCCAAACCCTAACCAAATCACTACCTATAATACCATACATGGTTGAAGGTTTCTTAAACCTTTCATCTGTTTTCCTTTTCTCCTAATTCTTGAGTAAAGGGCATAATCTTTAGATCACTGTTAACGACGACGTTATCCCAGATCAATTGAGACGTGAGTCCCTAGGACCAATGCAGATGTGAGTCCGTACATCACGGCATCTGGTGTTACCGACTTGTATACCCACTTCATATACTAACAGAAGACTACACAATTACAGTTTGTGCCGTTTTAATGATTGGTGTGATCTTGGGAGTTCAATTCGGAGTTTAGGCAAAGACCTGCCATTTGATGAAGTCAAGTGAAAGCTGTCAGGAAGTAGTCAATGCACTGACTGAGAGGGTCAGCTTACTCGAAGATCGTGTCGGAGTACAATCGGATGGAGAGAAAAGCATCCAAACTATTGTTCAGGAACTCAGCTGCGAGCTACGACTGATTATACAGAAGCACGGACTGTTCATGGAGACAGTCTTTCGATATGCACTACAGTTCAACCAGCTGCCGCGTGATGACGAATCTCTGATGAAAACCTGGTTCTTAAGCCATTACAAAGATTTATCGGTTCTGGTGGATCAATTGATTGATCTTGACTCAAGAATCGTTTCGTCACTGCACGCCACAGTTGGTTGTTTCGCATCTACTATTCCAAGCTGCACCCTAAAACTCGAAAACCTACAAAATATAGCCGAACGAATGGTCAAATTGGTTTTCAATTCCTGTCTAACTATTCGCAGATCCCTGTCGCTGGCTATTGAAGAGGAACGCTTATTCATTGACGCTGAGAAACGTATTAATAAGCTTAATGGCTTGTTAGACATGATTGAATCAGACGACGGTCTATGAGAGAAGTGTATGATCTGATCTACCTTAGACATGTATACTATCTGCTAAAGTATCTTGCGTTTTATAGCTGAGAATGCCTACAAGGTTTAGATAATACTACACCACACAGTGGCATTACCTAGAATCCACATTTAAAAACCTTTCTAGATAACTTTAAAATACTGCATTCAACACATTTGCCATAGTCCATTTTTCACAAGTGTCTGACTGTCTGCTGCTATCCCGACTTGTATTTTTGTCTCTTTTTGTCTTATCAACATCATTTCTGCCAAATCTTAATAATTATATGTCATCTTGCCGACTTAACCTCTGACATAAAACAGACAGTTCGCTAGAAAAGAAACGTTAAGGAATTAGGTTGTTCCCTCAGGTTTGGACTAACCTCTACCAGACATATCACAACAGGATATGTCAAGATGGAAAATTTAGCGGCCACTGCAGAGAATGCTGCACTAAATCAAAAGAAGCCTTCATTCTATGTAATCGAAGGCAATCTTGAGTGCTCAGAGGACTTGGAGGAAGAGGAAGTTCATACGTCCTCGAATGAGGTACCTCAGGGAAGACACTTGGGATTGTTTTCCACGACCAATCTTTTCATCTCTAGAATGATTGGAGGAGGAATTTTTGCTATACCAAGCAGCATATTCATTAATTGTGGCGGTAACCTGTTATTGTTCTTCTCAGTATGGGTTGGGGCTTCTCTGGTCTCGCTTTGTGGATTTTTCATATTCTTAGAGCTGGGAGTAGCATTGCCTAAAAGTGGCGGCAGAAAAAACTTCTTGCAGTCGTTGTACAGTAAACCACAGATGATGACTACTGTGGTTTTATGTTATTATTCCGCACTGACATGTTTTGCCATGTCGCCAGCCATTATACTTGGCAAGTACTCCCTTTATGCGCTAGGATTTGATGAAGAATTCGTAAACGAACATTCTTACGCTTCAAATTACATCGCCATAGCTGCTCTCAATATAACTGTCCTGATACATGGCCTATCTTTGAACCGTGGAATAGTCATTCAAAATATGCTCGGTGTTATAAAATTTGTTATTGTTGCATTGATGTGCTTCTGCGGCATTTACGCCGTTGTGTTCTATAACTACCCTGAAGGCCTACAGACCATGTCTATTGTACCACAGCACTCCCATACCGCGTCCGTTGCGTCTGTAGCAGCTGCGTTTCTTCAATGCCTGTTTTGCTTTGCAGGATGGGATACTGTGCATAATGTAACCTCAGAGATTAAGAATCCTACTAGAACTTTGAGCATCGCTGGTCTGTTGTCCTTGTTACTCACGTTGTTATGTTATACGTCTCTGAATATTGCATATGTCAAAGTTCTAAGCTATGACGAAATTCGAAATGCTGGACCATTGATTGGGTCGATACTCATCACTAAATTGTTTGGTGAAAGCGTCGGTGGTACATTGATGACGATTTCAATCATTCTGTCTGCAGCGTCAAATTTATTTGTTACTGTTTATGGAGTATCAAGAATGAATCAAGAAGTGTTTCGAGAGGGAATATTACCTTTTTCCTCTTATCTTTCAAGAAACTGGCCTTTTAATGCACCATTACCTGCATTGTTGTTTTGTGGGATCACAAACAGCTTTTGGTTGTTCTTACTTCCCAATTCGGGTCCAGCTTTTGAGTACCTTATCAGCTTTGAAGGTTATGGTAATCAACTGACTTTACTTTTGATTGCCGTGGGACTGTTTTTAAAACGATCTGAACTGAAATTCCCACATAATTACTTTAAAACGCCTTTTGTTTGTGTCTTTGCATTTGTAAGCGTTTCCTGTCTTCTGGTCGTTTTGCCGTTATTAGGATCGAACTCTGAGGATTTACCTGCTTTTTTACCCTCATACCCAGTAGCAAACCTGATCTTATTATTATTCGCATTTCTGGTCTGGGTTTTAATGTTCAGGATATTACCTCATATTCGTGGATATACTTTGCAAAGAAATGTCATCACACAACCTGATGGATTAAAGGTATCTACATGGAAGAAAATCTCATGAATGATGAGGGAATACAAAGCGAACTATGAAAAATTCATATTACAGTACTTACCTTCAATGGAGATATCTACATAGCTTCGGAAAGAACATTTCATCACAAAATTATGTGGTATTTAGTTTTTTCACGAAAGATTCCTTGGCCAATTGGACCAAAACTTCAACCTCACCACTATCTTCACACATTTGATAAAACACACTGTCATGATTCAGTAACAGGGAATACGGATGATCGTATTCCTTCACTTCACCTGCATCCATAACGAGAATCTTGTCGTAGTCAACAATTGATCTCAGACGGTGTGCAATGGTGAGAATAGTGCTTTCACTGAATTCCTCCCTAATAGTTGCCTGGATTTTAGCATCTGATTGATAATCAATGGAAGCAGTAGCTTCATCCAGAAGAATCACCTTTGGCGAACGTAGCAAGGACCGAGCTAAGCAAATCAATTGACGTTGTCCCTGAGACAAGTTAGAACCACCTTCTGAAACCTGATTGGCTAAATTCAAAAACTTGTTCACGTTATCAGAGCGTGTAGACGAAGCATCCGAAGTTTGGGTTGCATCAAGCTCTTCTTGTGAGACAAGATTGACACGTTTCAAAGCTTCAAAAATCTGGGTCTCAGAATACTCATCATACGGATCCAGATTACTCTTCAATGTTCCACTGAAAAGAGTAGGATCCTGAGGGATAATAGTAATAGATTGACGTAATCTTTTGAGACTGACTGAAGTAATATCAATACCATCAATTTTGATATATCCTGTCTCAGGGTCCAAAAACCTGAACAATGCGGTAATGATTGTAGACTTACCAGCACCTGTTCTACCAACAATACCTACCTTACACTTAGGGTTCACAGTGAAACTCACATTCTTGATAACCTTTGGTAAGTTAGGAGCATAACGTAGAGATAGATCTTTAACTTCAATTTTACCATTTTGAGGCCATTCAGGCGAAGGTGTTATGCTACCGACATTGGAAGGCTCTTGATCGATACATGTGTACTCCTTTAATCTTTCAACTGAGTTCATGTTCATCTCCACATTAGAGTAAAGTCTCACAACCCATAATGCACCATCAGTGAAAGATATGGCAAACCCTAACGAGATACCTGCCAAACCAGAATCTAGCCGTTTGATGTTTATCAAGATGAAGCTTCCCGCAGCCAACACAATTAAAGCTCCAATCATTTCGATTCTTAAAGACAACCATCTGTTGCACACCCATAGATAGAAGAAAGGTCGGTTATTGTCATCAACCTTGTTTAAGTTTTCAATCATAAAACGGCGCTCGTCAGAGAACGCACGGATAGTTGTGATACCAACCAGTGTTTCTGAAAAGTGTTGGTGAATTGGTGATCTTGACACTGATTCAAGACGTTTCAACTCTCTGGAACCTGTCATGTAGAAGTATGCAACGAAATAATAAAGGGACATTGCAAAAGCAGCAACAAACAGAAATTGAGGCGTGATATACGCAATCACAACAATAGTCGAAATACATTGAACTAACGCCCCGAATGCTCCTTCCATGTATGGTGTTAGTTCTTGGTCAACCGACTCAATATCCTTGGAAAAACGATTCATGATTCTACCAATAGGAGTTGAGTCAAAGAACCGTAGCTTGGCATATAAGACATTTTTCAGAACAAGATTGAAGATTTTCCTAGAAGCTCTGATACCTGCGATGAAATTGATGATGACCTCAGAAGCTGAACATATACCTTGGAATAGCCCGATTCCCAAATAGATCAACAGATAATAAATAGAGGAGTGATGGGTTTTGTTACCAGTAGTCGATATCATATCACAAGACGATTGCATAAATGGCTTGTTGTTTAAAGCCAAATTCGTACCATGTTCCTGAAACGAGTATGAAGAAATGGTTTGGATGACAGTAACACTACCACTAGATGCCCAACGACGAAGCCACCATGCCTGAGATATATTAACCAATTGAGCAAACAGGAATAGCAGGGCAAGGAAGAAAACCATCCTGAACCCTCCAAAAAACAAGGAGTACCACCTGTACACATCCAGAGATACAGCCCCATTTGATTTAGTTTCCTCTTGTATCAATTTACCGTCTGACGGTGTTTTCGTATCCAAAGTAGGAATGGGTTCGCTCAAATCGGTTTGATGCTTTAATTCCGAAGAGTTTTCCAAACCCTTTGAAGTTTGTCCCGCAATATTAACCGAAGAGGCAGCGCGAGACATAATGGAAGACTTAACCGCAGTATCATTTCCTAGTGACCCTTTTTGTACAAGCTCTATTGGCTCGCCTTGCTCTTTGATATGGCCATTATCTAAAACAACCACCCAATCTGCATTTTTTAAAGTCAAGGCAACATTGTGAGAGACGAGAATACAAGTTCTTCCTTGCATCAAGGGACCAGTAATACAGTTCTCATAAATCCAGAGCGCAGTATGTGAATCAACAGCGCTCAGACAATCATCTAATAACAAATGTCTCGAGGAGGAATACAAGGCTCTAGCCAGAGATATTCTTTGCTTTTGACCACCAGATAATGTGATACCTTTCTCGCCAATCTCGGTTTGATCTCCTGCACCCAAAATCTGAAAATCTTTTTTCAGGCCACATGCGTTAACTACAGCAGTGTATCTATTCTGATTGAACGGAGAATTAAAAAGGATATTATTTCTCACAGTGTCATTCAACAACCATGCTGCCTGAGAGCAGTACGCAATTGAGTTGGTCATCCCATCGGCCTCCACAATCAGTTCCTCTCTAGAGTCTAGACATGGCACAATGACTTTGCCACTGAGCAACTCCATTTCACCGAGCAACCCCATTAACAGAGATGTTTTTCCTGAACCTGTTGGTCCGATAATGACGTTTAGTTTACCAATCTTGAAATCAACAGTAAGATCCTTTAGTTTAAAATCTTGACTCACTCGATCCCAAGCAAATGTCGCATTTTGCAAAGCGATTTTATTTCTCGAAATAGTCAATTGATCGTATTTCTTCGTCTCCTCTTCATTTAAGAACTCCTCCACTCTATCGAGAGAAACTTTCGACTGTACCACAAATGAAAGCATGTCAGATAGCATATCTAATGGGTTCTTCAACAATGAGAAGAGAGATAGGGCAGTGAAGGCTACTGGCGTGGTCAATGGTTGCTTCTGGACATAGATATAAACTGCAAAGGAAGCAGCTGTAACAAGTGATGGAGTGACAAACCATATAAACGAAGAAAAAGCCCACACCAAAGACCTTTTCAATAGCATATTTAGTTCTGCATCCCTTGTGTTCTGAATATCCTTTTCAAAGTTTTCTTCCCATGAGAAAAACTTAATGATCCGAATCGCCTGAAAGGCTTCGTTGAGCTTCTGGATTCTCTTATCTGTGATAGCAAGAGCCCTCTTCTGGAGTGTACCGATCAAACTGGTGATCTTAAAGTTCAGGGGTATGAAACAAATGATAAGCAGTGTTCCAACAAGTGCAGACCACCCAAGTAAACGGTAGAGAAGAATCAAGGCAACGGTAGTCATGATAACAGCCTCAACGAAAGAATGTAGGTATGCACATATTTCAGACACTTTAAAGGCATCTACAGACATCAAGTTAATGATTGCACCTAGATTTGCAGAAGTTGTAGATTCCTCATCACCGTCTATATGCTTCTTGTCGTTCAATTGTTGAGGATCCACCTCGTCTGTGGGTTGCTTCAGGGTGTTTGGAGAAATCTTTCTTCTCAGAGCCTTGGAATAGATTTCGGAGATCAGAATTGCCTTCATTCTTACACATACTCTTCTTCCTAAGAACAAAGCTTGTCCTTGAAAGATAGCTGTCAGTATCCGTGCCAAAAACATTGAAATGATGTACATCCAAGCTAAATTACTTGGTGCAGTAGACTGGTCTTCAACGTACTCTAGAATTCTTTTGAGTAGCAATGTTGGAATAAAACTAGAAACAGATCCTAGAGTGGCCCATGCACCTTGAAGAGCAATATACTTCCAGAAAAATTGAATCAAATTGGAGGCAAACCTGCTTTTTACCGACTTCTTTTGAACAAAACGGTTAAAGCGTTTAACTACAACGACAGAATAATCGTCGGCCATTAACCCCCAAACATCTTTCATTTCGAGGTGAGTACGATGCGCTTTCCATAGAAGCTTGTCAACCCAGCTCCATGTGAGGTAATTCAGCAAAGAAGCAGTTGGCTCTGATGATGGAGATATACCTGGACTACTCTTATAACTGATTGCAAACCTGTTACCAACCTTGGCGGTGAAAAGACTCAGGAATAAAACGAGGTCCAGGTAAAATTGTAATCGATAGAAGTTGGCTGTTATAGGATCCGTAACATGTCCGATGTAAATAGACCTCATCGGTAGAATTGAACCAACAAACACAAAAAAGTAACAAGTAAAAGAAACTGCCCATAAATTCCCGGGCCCATGGTTCAACCAGCTCACGTTTTGATTGATATTGGCTAGCCTTAGAGATGATATGATGAAAAGACCGGCCCAAAGAAGTAAGCCAGCTAAAGATGCATGAATAGGAAAGTCTTCTTGAGTGTCTGTATACCTCAGCCATACAAGCGCATGGATGCATAGTTGCAGCGAGCAGCATAACCACTCTACAAATACACGCAGAATCTCCTTCCAATCTCTTCTTATGAGCTCTACTGCATCATGCCTGTTGGAATGAAACTCAGATAACAGCACATTGTCAATAGAGAAATGCTGCTGCTTTAAGGTAGCTTTCACTTCATTGGAGTCCGGATTTGTGTACAGAGCTTGGGAGTTGTTCGAAAGTAACGGCCTGCTCTCTTCAATAACACTAGAATCACTCGGTCCCAAGATTTCGTCTATAGTGCTCGGTTTGCAAGTTTCATCATCTCTGAAATAGTGTTCTACAACGTTTTTCAGTACGTATGCGGAAGACACACCTAAAAGTGTAATAGGAAGATAGTAGTTGATGTATTGTACCCGGCCACAGTCTGTGACATCATCATAGTACCAGAAGGGGCACGAATCTTGCATACGGTCAGGTAGTTTCATGGAGCGAGCAGTAGTTCATAAACCTTCGGCAGCTCCTTATTAGAAATTTGTTCGTGTGGAAGTTTTTAATCTCTTCTCTCAAATTCAGTGAAATTTAATTCAAACCAAAAACCGAGCTGCTTCTACTTGTACCGTAACTCAAACGCCAATAATAATATGCGTACTGTTGTTGACTTCCTTAAAACCGTATAACAAGTGGCTTTAGACACTTTTATTCATTTCATTTCAATCTTCTCAGTAAGGTACTTACTTATATGATAGTGAAAAAACTGAAAAACTACGTATTTGCCTTTGCCATAAGTAGTCATATAGCAGCTAAGAAAATTCTTCAGACAGAGAGTTAGGAGTTGACAATCATTGTATTGACAACATAGAATTCTTGGCATTTGTCTGGAAGAGCTGTGCTCCCGCAAGTGCATTTACCAGCCACCCTTGGGTTCTTTTTCTCGTAAAATCTTGTTTGAATTTGATATATAAAAGCACATAATTGCGTAGACTAAATAAGGTTCTCAGAAGGTGGACATGGGTGTGAATACATACAGCTTGACAACACGACGTGAAATCAAACTTCTAGCTCATATGGATGGTACTATGTGCTTGTACTCAGAGCTTGGGCCTTGTGTTACATTTGAAGCCCGTAGAAGTACGAGTGATAAAAACATTAGACCTTCGTGTCGTACTAGCTTATAGCTATACCATTTACGTATGTTCAGTGATCATAACTTAAGCGGGAAATCGAATCATATTCAATCATTCTGCGACTGTGTTAGTGGACTCAGGTTCAGCATGCGCAGGCTTGTTTGCAGCGACGTCGACAGTTAGTTCCCTGTCCTCAAAGCTCTTACCATTGAACTCAGCAGCCTTAGCCTCGATGTCGGTGCATCCGGGGAATGTTACGAAGGCAATTCCTCTGTTAAACTTTTTCGAGAAGAAAACCCTTTTGGTGGTGGTATCCTTCATTCTCCTCATTGGCAAGATCACTGATTCCTCTGAGGTTCCGAAGAAAGTAGCAATCTCTGCTTTCGTGGTGTGGTAAGGGATGTTGTTCACGTACAGCGTGTCCTTGGATCTTTCCATCTGTTCCAATGGAACCTGGGTCTCTCTCGTTTTCTTTGGTGGTGCTGGCACAGCTTTACCACGCTGGTTAGCCCTACGCTTCTGCTTCTTCTCATCTTGCTCTTCCGGAGTAAGGACTTTAGTCACGTAGATGCTTTTTTCTTTGACGATCGTCTTGTCAAACTTAGTCTTCAATTCCTCAACGTCGACCTTGTCTTCAAAGGTGACGAATGCAAAGATTCTGGGGTACCTTCTGTCGGACTGTAGCGTAGGAATCTCGACTTTAACCGATTCCCCGAACACACTTTTTAGATCTTCGACATTCGTGTCAGGAGAAAGGTTTCCGACAAAGATAGAGGTTTCTGGATCAACGATAATCTTGTTGTTGGTTTCAACTGTTTCAACTGGTTCAGACATGTTTTTAGGTTAAGTAATTCTAATAATCAACGAGTTCTGAAAGCAAACGTACTGCTGTCAAAATTTTGGTTTGGACAATGATACTAGGTTCAGTAGAGGGAGCAATAGCCTGATACTGCAATAGTCTCAAAATCTAATGGATGTGTTAATTGCAAAATAGTACAACTTAACGGTAATTGAATCGAGATTAAAATCTTTCTAGACTTTAACGTATTATGCAAACTGGATGCTGGTCACTTATCTTCTACAAATGGAACAGTTCAAACGAAGCACTCGCTACTATAGGAATTACAATTCAAGACTCATACGATATTGTCTTTCAGGTTTTCTACCCTCCCCTTTTTATATGAAACGTGAAAAACTTGCAGTTTACGAAAAACCTCCAGACTTTAGCTTTAGTTAGCGAAGATGGTAGAAATTTTTCAATAATTCAGTAACGCTGACGAACCGATTACGATTAACACAGAGCCATCTGAATTCCCAAATGAGCTTCAAAGCATATTTGAAGTGTTTCGGTAGTGAGAACTGGTAGTTACTAAATAGGTGAAGTGATGTTTGTATTTTTTGGGACAGGATTCTCTTTGTAGTTTTATTTTATCCCGTGCATAGATACGGTTTTTGTAGTTTCGTGTTCTGTTTGCGATTATACAGAGACAGACAGATCTTTCGGTATGGAAAACTCAGAAGGGTTGATTGAACCATACTGCAAGAAAACCCCCTTCTAGAAGGGACCTTTTGCAGATATGACGATTTATTGGTTAATCGAAAAAGAATCACATGACGTGAGTGACTCAATCTGGCTGAACTGAATGATTTATCTCAATTTTACAGTCCTTTACAGGGTCTTGAGTTCAATCATAATTATCACTTAGATTCGTTTGTAGAATCACGATGTTTACATTTTCCGTGCGTTTTTCTGTTACAATAAGTTGAGATGGAGGTATCATTTAGCAGCTTGTAACAAACTTAAATTTGTCAAGACCAAGTTTAAGAGGCAAAATATTTGGAGAGTTTGCATGCATTTCTATTAAATTAATACCCAGTTGATATTACCCACATAATCTACTCTGCATAGATTAAGTACTAGTTTACACACAAAAATGATGGCTTCATACGAATAGAAACCATGAGGCATTGAGCTCGGTAGCGTTGTAAATACGTACCATCGAATCCAAGAAGGCTTTGACTTTATTAATTGCTAAATAACACGAACTGTTTCAGGTTCTTCTTCAACACGACGCGCACTTCAACAGACTCCTATAAAGCCAATGAGAACCATCAGCTCTTCAACGAAATCCTATAATGCAACATCGCTATAAAAGGAACCCAATTCAATGTTATTCTCGTCAAAAACAAGATCAAAACCCACTGTCAACAAGGTACTTGTTACATCGCATCACGGAGACACAACGAAAATTAGAAGACTCTCTGTCTGAAAAAGGAAATGAAAAGGAACATAGATTGAATCTGTGAAAACTTTGGAAATATAGAAATTGAATTTACAATATCAAATTTAGTTGGATTCAGCAGCCTTAGCTCTCTTTTCAATCTTCTTCTGAGCCTTGGCACCCATGATACCACCACCCCAGTGCTTCTTGGACTCTTCGTACTTCTCCAAGTAGTTAGCGTTGATGGTAGAAACCAACTTGGCCAAAGCAGCTTCGTCTTCCTCCTTAACTTCAGTCAAGGCAGCGACAGCAGAAGTCTTTTGGTTAACCAAAGTTCCCAATCTAGCCTTACCCTTCACAATAGCGTATGGAACACCCATCTTCTTACACAAAGCTGGCAAGAAGATCACCAACTCAATTGGGTCAACGTCGTTAGCGATCAAAACCAACTTGGCCTTCTTGTTTTCAATCAAGGAGACAACGTGGTTCAAACCGTACTTGACAACGTATGGCTTTGGAGAAGCTTCTTGCTTGGTCTTGCCTTCAGCAATAGCAGCGGCTTCCTTGGTCAATCTTTCCTTCTTCTCAGCAGCAGTTTCTGGTCTGTACTTCTTCAATAGCTTGAAGGTTTCAGCAGCAGTGTTTCTGTCCAAAGTGTTCTGGAATTGAGCAATGGAAGGAGGAACCTTTAATCTGATTGACAAGATCTTCTTTTGTCTTTGCAATCTAACGTACTCTGGCCATTTCACGTATCTCGACAAGTTTCTCTTTGGCTGAATGGCTTGACCAATACCAAAGTTTCTTGGAGAGCTCTTGGTCAATGGGTTAGACTTCTTAGAAGAAGCAGCCTTGGAGGCTAGTGGAGCTGGAGCGACCTTCTTACCTGGAGCCATTGTTGATGTTTGCTTGATTCCTGATTTTTTTAGGGTTAAGAAAGAATAGAGAAGTAGGAGAAGAGCAGAAACTTAACACAATTGTGAATCGGAATACGTTATCCATATACTGTTACAATTTATATCATAAACAGTTCAACAATTTATTTTCAATATTTTCATTAACATTGTGACGGAGTCTAAGCTTTGAAAAAAACGAAAAAAACAAAAAGAAATATTCCATATTAGGAAGTATGGTGATGCAAAGCAACTGTAAATATATGGATGCACGGATGTCACGAACAGTCCTATAATGTTATCTTTTCATGCGTAGGTCATTAGTTAGAGTGGGTTGTTGACAAACCGATAAGCTGTGTCGTAAGAACAAATATCATTACAAGCTCTAACAAAAGTTATAAACCATTAAATATGCCAGTTTCAGTCGAATCAAAGCTAAGGCCGTTCATTACCACTTAAAGAGTTTAATGTTACATCTTATGAGACGCAAAATTGCATACACGAATTAGTGCTATCCATTAGGCATTGATGTCAGTAATCCAGCCTTTAGATCTCTCGATCGCAGTTTCCCACATCTTCCAGCCTTTCCTTCTTTCAGCATCAGATGAGGTGCTTCTAAAAACTTTCAGGTTACTCGTACGTGAAACACTTGGAGGAATGGGTTCACCTTTGTTAACTCCTCCGTAGAAAACCCATTTCTTAACGTCACTTAAGTTCTTCCAAATAATACGCTCTTCCTCAGTCTTGAATGCCATGGCAGAAGCAATAGCTGCTCCTAAGGCAGTACATTCTGAAGTAGGGGATCTTCTAACCTTGATACAAGGTCCAAGAATATTTGCTTGTATTTGCATCACTTCATCTGATCTAGACATACCGCCATCGACGGCCAAGGTTGATAGAGAGGTCTTCTCATAAGTCTCGTCCACAACTTCTTCCAAAAAGTCTTTATCATCAGAGCCGAAAGCATCCGAACTCATGGCTTTCATAATAGCTCTTGCTTGATAACAGACACCTTCCACTGCTGCTCTTGCTAGATGAGAAGCAGTTGTGTGCTGAGACATACCCATAATCGTAGCACGAGCGTCTGGATCCCAATATGGTGCAAATAAACCGCTGAAAGCTGGTACAAAAACAACCCCACCGGAATCCGGGACTGCTGAAGCCAATGGGCCGACATCTTCAGCTCTAGGAATCAATCTTAAGTTATCTCTCAGCCATTGGACAACGGCACCAGCAACTGCAACGGAACCTTCCAATGCATAATGCGGTTTACCATAATCGTTCTTGTCATTCTCCAATTGTGGGAACCAGTATGCAAATGTTGTCAAGGCACCGTGGTTAGAGATCAGTTTGGTGGTACCAGTATTGTAGAGTAAAAAGCATCCAGTACCATAAGTACATTTAGCAGAGCCTGGTTTGAAGGCCAATTGCCCGACTAATGAGGCACTTTGATCACCGAGGCATCCTTGGATTGGAATTGGCGTAGCACGCTTCGAGAATGCACTCAAAAGGTCCCAAGCAACAGGAGTTAAAGAGGACTTAGTGCACTCCGGTACAATAAAATTCCCATAATACTCAGAGCTAGAGACAATTTTAGGCAGATGAATCTTGTTCTTGTCAATGTTCCAGTAGTCAAGCAACTCGTTATCATAGTCTCTGGTGCTTAAATTCATGAAGCCAGTTCTGCACGCATTCGTAACATCCGTGACTAAAACATGGTTGTGGGTCAAATTGTAAATTAACCAAGTATCGACAGTACCGAACACCAAGTCATTTTCCTCATACGCCTTAGCAACAGCTGGAATATTGTCCAATAACCATCGCAGCTTGGAGCAAGAGAAATAGGTGGAGAACAAAGGCAAACCGGTCATTTCTCTCAAGTACTCCTGATACTCCTCTGAGGTTTCATCTCTCTTCTTTTGAACAATCTCTGTGGTTCTGGTGTCATTCCACACAATACCATAATCCACTAAAGGAAGGCCGGTTTTTTTAGACCATACTAACGTAGTTTCTCTCATGTTGGCAACCCCAATACACTTGATACGGTATGGAGGAAGCCCGTTTGATACCCTGTCTCCGTTAACGTGGTCCATGGAGATCAAATTGGCAGCAAAACACTGCACCACATTGATTAAAATATTCATGGGCTTGCATTCCACCCAACCAGGTTTGGGAAACCGCAGTGTGGGCTCGACATCTTTCTCTAAATCCTCGATTTCCAAGTACTCGGTAGCCTCGATAGCGATACCTTCTGCACTAAAAATCGTCTGATCCTTTTCGGACCCGTTAACAGCGGTTGGTTTGCTATCATCTACCTGTCTTTTCCCACTGGCAGAGTAGTTCTGCGTAGACGCACTGGTACTGTACTCAATCTGATGCTTTGATACCTCCTGTCCCAACTTGTTAAACAGAATTACACGAGAAGATGTGGTCCCCACATCAATAGAAGCCACTAATGGAACCAGGTCTTGCTCATTGCCAACCGCTACGGCACTAGAGCTCCCGGTCATTCTTCTGCTGTTCGCCGTGCTATGTTTTAATCCACCTAAACGTAACCTAACCCCACTAACACTGCTCCAGCCGCGCTTGACACTTGATGAAAACGACTGAACTGATGCTCTGAAAACCACTAGTTTATATACAAACATACAACAGCCCTACTGGCCCACGTTCGACCCACTTGCAAAAGGCACTCGATAGGGTTCCCCACACTGAAGCCCAACACAAAGTTTCTTATCACGCTGTAGAACCCAAATTCAAAATCCAGAACTGCCAATTGCTTTGTAGCCCTACAACAACCCACTTACCGTCTATCCGGGAACAATCATTTTTGCTGTTTTTCCAGAGTTTGTGCTATGTTGCCGGATCAACCTATACGCATAATATAAACAGTTTCTCCGGGTGAATAGTACGCGAATTCTTGGCTAAAATGCGAAAAACCTGGGGATATTTGGTCAAAGATCAGATGGATTCTAGGAATTCAAATGCCATTTAAGATTTCTAAAAGTCTCGGCGCTGAGGGCGCGGTTTTTCCGAGTGTGTATTCTCGTAGCTCTACACCCGGCGAATAATCAATTATTCGAGCGTACCTGACTGCGCTCTTTGTCATTCAAGACGTTCAGCAAAGACCGTCGGTATGGGTTTATGCCGTCCGGGATTAGGATTATTTTTCATGACTCGGAAAAACTGAAGGACTTGGATTGTAGATACAATGTGGCTACACTGAAATTTTCGGTAGAGCGGGATCAAGTCATAAGACCGTAAAATTATTATTCGATGAGATGTAGATACCTTCTATATATATTTTTATTCTAACTTTTACATGCTGCAATGGTTTTTGTACATCAGGGAGTATTGCAGTAGTGCCAGAAAGCTGGCGGGAGACCGGCCCTTAGCCGTTTCACTGATATCAAATCTGCGAAACAAAGTGTGTTGTGTAGTTTTGGGGGAGAAAAAGGAAGAGGTCATATTTCCATTTGGCCAGCAAACCCGACAGGCTCAGAGTCGATCATCGGCATGTCTTCTTCGTCGTCTACAAAGGCATTTTCGTCACAGTTGGGGATCGTCTTGGAAGTAGTCGTTAGCTCCTGGTCTTCGTTTTCGAAATCAACATCGAAGAAATCGTCGTCGCTGCCGACGATTTTTTCGTACAAGAGTTTGGCGGCGGTGATCACTTCGTCGTAGGAGATTTCGCTCGAGGGGAGCGAGGTGTACAGCACACCGTTGTCTGAAGCACCTGGGACGTACCCGTCCGGTCTGTTCATGTCAAATAGCTTGGAAGTGACAACGTCAAAGGGCGGAGTGGATGTGTATTGGATATAGTGCAGCTTCATGATGAAGTTCACTTGCTCTTTAGAGATGAGCTCATTGAACGATTTCCCTAGTTTGACACTGTTAACAAGCGGCACTCCGTTGGACCCGATTTCTATCACGTCCTCATCCTCTGGAATGTCTGAGGATTCTCTTACAATACTGGCAACCATAGCTTCTAGGGCAGCCTCTAGATCCATATCAGCCCTAGGTCCTGGTTGTGTAGTAGATAAGTACCAGATTGCAGTCCCCGGTTCACAGACTTCAGCACCAGGGCCCATGATGAGCACTTGTACAGCCTGTTGATTGCCTGTCTTCAGTGAATTTGGAGGGAACACAACCATAGCAGCATTTTCTCCTTCATTGAACCATTGTGTGCAGTCCTTTTCAACAACACAAGTCAATCTGTGTATTTCATACTGTTGAGGAGGAATATTCTTGCTATTCGGTGGATGTTGGGAAGGAGACAAGACAACCTTCTCAGTAACTTTCACTCTAGATCCGTCCTGAAAGACAGCTGTACGGGAATTAGGATCGTAAGATTCTAACTTCTGGTTTAGTTTATAAGTGGCACCCGCAACCGCAGCAGATCTACAAAACCCTTGAGAAAGCTCTCCTGGTCCTCCGTATTTTGAGTATAGAACAGGGAAGGGACCGTAAACATCAAAACTGGTCAAGAATCTTCTAATCCGTGCCAATCCTTCAGGTGTTTTCGTTTCTAGGTTTCTGCACATTCCAATTGAGAACAATAGCTCAAAGACTTGGGGCTTGTCCAGCTTGAACTTGTCAACAAGGAACGACGCTAAAGGTTGCTCTGCGTATGATTCCCAAATATCAGGGTTCTTTTCCCATTCTAAGACAAATTTAATGAACCTCATTAAATTACGTTTAGTCATTAAAGGCAAGGTTTGATCAGTAAAGATCTCCTGCTTGGAGTTCGTCAACTTCTCAAAGCAGTCGTTCTCAAAAGTATGAAAGTTGGATAGAGACTGGAATTCCAAGTACTGATGTACCCTAGATTTGATCAAAATTGACAGAAGATCTGATTGCGCGAACAGAATCTTAGGACTCAAATCGATTCCGAAATTTTTGGACTTAAATTTGCCCTGGCCTACCAAGGCAGAGACATACAGCTTCGCATCACTGTAAAATCTTATTCCACCTTCTTGCTCGTTTATTTGGGTAGTCCAAGTTTTCAACTGATCAATAGTCATAGTAGCCCAAGTATCACCGTAGTAGCTATTAGCGTCGATATGTAGAACATTCGATCCTTGCCAAGCTAAAGCTGCCGATAGGATACTCTCTATCAAGCCAGTTCCTGCAATTAGTACGTCAACCTCTTCCGGGGTGGTGTCAGGCAGAGGATCTTCAATTCCAGCCAAATGTGGAACAATCAAAGAGCTAGACTGCAAAGAGCCATCTGGACCGGGAGAGAAAAAGGAGGGACGACGCTCGGCCATAGAAGGACGACGCTCGGCGCTGAACATGATTTGTGGGACAATTAATTAAGTCAAACTGAAGATTTGAAACGAGTAGTTACCACACCAAAAATAAGGGGAGCCTAAATGACACGAGAAGGTGTTACAGTAGTCCTCCAAACGTTACCAAAATCACGCTGACAAAACTCTAATCCCAGATCTAAAGCTTTAGGGGTCTTAAAAGAAGCTTTCACACTTTCGACAATCAGCAGCCTCTCTTCAAACCTTCAATAAGAAACACTTCCACAGCTTATTTGTCGTGACACTGACCTGTATTTCGAAAAAAGAACCAGTTAGGAAAACAAATAATATCACAAGCTCAACAAACACTATATTAACACTAGCTGGTATACTCAATTTAGTTCATTACTTCTTAGTTCTCACATTACATTACAATTTTGCACCGTCTAAGCCTTTGCTCAAATACGTGTCTCAAAGCTTTTTATTACTGTCAATATTCTTCAAATTACGGGTTTTGTCAGGTAAAGAAAATTTTTCAATTTTTTTCGAAGTATACTGCGGAAAGACTGATGCCATGCACAGAGAATGTACCAGTACATTAGTGCAAGGAGCATGACTATTCGTAAAAGGGTTGGACATCCAAAATTGGAGACAATTTTCAAGGCGTGTTGATACAAAAGGCAGTTACGCGTTGCTTTTGTTCGTTATAGTTTTTCTTGTACACTTTCTTTCGTAGTGCTTATGTAATATGGTTTGTGTCAGTGACAGCGAATCAAGCTTTCAACTGACTGGGAATCGATACTAAAAGTTAACTAAGTATTTACGAATTTATCGGATACTGTCGCTTCCTTGGCAGATAGCCACAGTAGATCCGTTCTTAGCGGCTTTGTAGAGAAGAGTTTTTGTGCTATCATCCAACCAGATGTTGGATTTAGTTTCTTGAGGCCAAACGATGAACGTATCGTTCTCGAAGTCATCATGGTCAAACAAATCTGAGCTTGAGATGAAATTAGAGCTAATATTGGCGCCTAGGGTCTCAACTTGAAGCTTTATTAGTAACGTGGCTGGAAGCATTGATTGTAGCCTGGAAAATTCTTCACTTGAGTCCGAGGTGACCACTACTCTGATCTCTTTCACACTGAAACCAACCATTAAGGAAAGGTATAACGCAAGGTAATCTGAGTTTTTCAGATCAGAGTGTAGTAAATACACAATGACGCTGTTAGGCTGTTGGTGAACAACGTGACCGAAAAGAAGTATCAGGGATGACGGGAGCTTGGAGGAAAGCGCTTGGAAAAAGTCATCGGGCAAATCGTTGAAAGACAGAATTCTTCCCACTGAATCCACCGGTTCTCCTATCGGATATGCAATAGGCAAAAGAAGACAGTCCCCTTTAGGAACTGGGACTTGGCAAATATAGCGGACCTTCTCCTGTAGAGAGGAAAGCATCACTTCACCTTTGAATCTGAAACCAAATAGGGACGCAAAAACTCTTATCATTTCAAGACTATTGTCAGCAGGATTATTAGTAGCATAAAGACTCGTTAATTCCAAGATTTCAGCAGTTCTGTCAGACATTAACCTCAAATGTTTAGCATTAATTTGCAAAGGAAGATTGACGTCTTCAGATGATGTAACTGTTGGAGTTTCGGTTTCAACAGATAAGACCCTATTAAAATGCTTCTTCTCAGCGTCTTTCTCAGTTTCAGATGGATGAATGTGTCTCCAAGTTTGTTGACCAGTTCCAAAAGATTTCAAGAACCATAAAGAGAGGGCAACAGCTTTAGAGTTGTTGATTATTAGTTCGACAGTAGACAGCTTAATACTCCTTATATCAGTCGATTGAACTACATCTGGAGTGCTCGAAGATTCCGAAGCAGGATACTCACTCTTTTTAAGTTCAGACCGATATTTAGGAGGGAAGATCCATAAGGTTAACGGCGTAGTTATGAAAGTGGAGATCAAAGCCATAAAAATGAACATAGCATAGACTTTTTTCGTGATAATGCCCGCATTCAAGCCTGTAGTTAGAACGACAATTTCAACAATACCCTTACAAGACATTAGAACACCAACAGCCAACGATTCTCTCCACTTCAAGCCATTGAGTTTAGACATCAATGCTCCTGAGACTAATTTTGTGGCAACAGCAATCCCAATACTAGCGAAAGTATATCCCCAATCAGATCCCTTATTCAACAACGTCAAGTCTACATTTAATCCAGCAATAGTGAAGTAGATAGGAATCATCACAAGATTTGGGATATCCTCCATACGCGCGGTTAACTTTGAAACGTAATTACCTTCTCTTGGAATGACAATCCCTGCAATGAACGCCCCGAAAATGGGATGTACACCAATGATATCTGTGAAATATGAGCTTAACAATACGATTACTAGAACCGTCAATGTAGCGATCGTAGATGGACTGTCTCTTTCAAATTCATGCATTTTCGTTAAGCCCCATTTCAAGAGCAATCGAACTGGATAACAACAGAACAAAAACCACCCAAATGTACAAAGAAGAATGTAAACCACGTTGATAGGATCAGACTGGGAGTTGGAAAGAATAATACAGAGAGCCAATAGAATCCAGCCGACGACATCGTTAATAGTTCCTGATGTCAATACAATGGTGCCCACCCTCTCCTTCACGATTTGCAACTCAGTTAAAATACGACATAGCACTGGAAATGCGGTAACAGAAAGTGAGACTGCAATGAAAACCATGAAGACCTTGAATTTGATTCCGTGATCTTCCATGTACGAGTTGTACAAGGGCAATGCAAAGAGACAGCCGAAACCAAATGGTATCATCAAAGTTGCTAAGCCAATGGAGACGGCAGCTTTTGCATTCTTCTTAACAAAACTAACGTCCACTTCCATCCCTAAAAAGAACATGAACAAGATGATACCCAAATTGGCTACAAGATTGAGACCAGTCACTGAGCCTGCAGGAAACATGGTCTTTGTATAATTTGGGATTTGCCCAAAAACAGTGGGGCCTAAAATGATACCAGCAATAACCTCGGATATAACTTTCGGTTGTCTCAGTCTTGATATGAAGACGTGCAGCAGATTTGCTAGCACTAAGATCAAGGAAGCCTGTATCAAAAACATCGTGATGGGAGAGGAAGGGTTAAAGTCGAACGGGTCAACGCCCGATATTACACCTCCAATATGTTGGGCCATAACTAGCGGTAAAGGAAAATTTCAACAATTGGAACCTTGGGGGTTTACACAGAGAGGTCAAGGACACTCAAACCCTAATGTTCAGGTTTTTGTAACTGATGATAAGGCTGTGCGAAGTCTTACCTTTAATTATAATTTCTTGGAAAAAAAATGGATATCAGTAAATTATAAGAAAGCCCAAATGCTGGCTCCCACGAACACCTTTCTTACCACAGCTTGGTAGCTCTTTGTGTTTAATGCTTAGCCACCCAGCTACAGATCACGAATCTTCAATCTGTAGTGATGACTGTAATTTTTCATCCTAAATTAAATACAGTCAACATAATGTAATCGTTTCGAGATTATGCGCATTTTTGGTATCGTCACCATAATGAGCATAATGTTACAATGTTCAACATGGTTTTACAACATGAACACAAGTTTCGGCTGTTCATGTTTCCAGATACCGGGTACTGATCGATTGAGTTTGAACATCCAGCACTGAAATTTACGGGTCCAGAATGTTGAAGCAACGACTTGCAGAAAAATCGGATCACGTGATGACTTTTAAGGGTCCAAAGATTAACGCAACTATGAGAAAAATCCATACAGTCGAAAAGCTGCTATCAACCTCTCACTGTGTCTAGTTTGAAACGCATGTTTGGGAGTGTGGCTGGTATGTCGAAAAAGAGGCGTCGTCACTTTTCCGATTTGATCGGTCATCGCGTCATGAACAATTGCTGTGGTTTCATAAACGGGATAGTTAAGGTTAAGCTACTCAGATGCAATGTAAAAACGATCTAACGAATTGGCTGTTAGACAACAATTTTCGCTCCCTTGATCCTGTGAACGGCGGAAATATAAGAGTTTGTTGTGGGGTGTATTGGTGGAAATTCTGCCTTGCCTCTTATTTAACGTCGTTTCCAAGGGAGATCTGCCTTGGCTGATCTATAGTGACAAGGTTTTGAATAAATCACGAAAAGATATATAAATAGCGCTTCCAACCGCTGCAGTTTAAAGTTGCAAACACATTTCAGCCCCATCAGGAGCGTACTTGACCGGATAATTGTTTCAAATAAAGTTTCAGTTAAAGGAGCAGTCGAAAAACAACAACTATGCAGTTTTACCATTTCCTTTAGTTAGCTATGTCAGTCAATGTGACATTTTCGAAGAAATTGTTAGCTAACCGGAAATCCTTGTACTTCAACCAACCCGAATCGGCGGATTCTGATCCGGAGGTTTGCAGCAATGATATGCTCTTCACCTTTGCAACTGAGATGGCTGACTTAGGATTCCAGTTTTCTTCTGCAGCATTGAAAACCTTGAAGACGTTTTCCGTGGCTAATCTTACAAATTTCAGATCTACTACAATCCAAGTACTGAAAGAGTCACTTGGGGCAGACAAGAAATACATCCCGTTATTTCGCCACTTTCCTGATTCCATACCAAACAGGAGTATCATAATAGCTGCTAGTGCAGAACGACTAGAAGATCATGCATACGTTCTTTTCTATAATATTTTCGGTTATTGGTCATCTGAAGAATATAACGGGACGTGGTTCGGAAGACATTTTCCAGAATACGAAATTCTAGAACCAGTGGAGCGTCCCCCGTTAATTATCAATCCCAAACTGACCTTATTGGATATCGCTGGAACTGAAACAGTATTGGAAGTATTCCATAACCTGACTGTTTCACCAGTTTCTACCTCCGAGTCCGATAAAGAATTTATCAAGGAGGTCATAAGTTCGAATTTGGATTGGATTCCACAGATTCCTGACGTCATCCCGCATAAAGAAAATGCCATGTTCATCATTGCAGCTACAACTGATGAGAATGGTTGCTTCAAAGAAGAGTTTCAAAGACTTTTTGAAAATTTTGTACTGACATCAACAGATGTGTTAAGGCTTGCTGCGGCATTTTCCGGGTCTGACACTTCCTTAACGAATCACAAAAGATTCAAATTATCCAATTCTCAAAGAAAATTCTTGCTACGTTCTTTAAACAAACTCAATCTACAAAATGCCCTGGAGGACATGCTAAGGTTCTTGGGTCTGTGGTTGGTTTTAGCAAAATATCTGCATGTCAATGCCTACGAAAAAAAATACCCCATTGCAACAAAGATGATTCAGACTATAAGAGGTAGTCCGAAATCGATTAAAACTTTCAACAGAGAGGTTGAATGTGTCTTAAAGGAATTTAACTTTTCGGATGATGTAAATTACAACGATAAATCCTTAAAAGAGACCATCGACCTATTAAAGAGCCGGCCTGGAGACTTTGCTCGGCGATTGGACCATATTCTCCGTTGCATACCATTTGGAAAATCTCAAGTTCTAGTTGACAGTTTCTTTGAAGTAGCTACCTCAGTAGCTACTCCTCTTTTGTTGAATTTGTCGTGCCATTTCAGCCATCGTAATGATAAAGCTCCGGTCAGAGTCTACCTTCCTAAGGGTGACAGCACCAAAGCATTGATTGACAAAGATGACATTCGGGAACCTCTACCTGAATGTCTATGCCAATCACTCTCCTCAGGAATAGATATGATTTTAATTGAGAGGTTTAGCAAACTAGACCAGCTAGGAAGGGTTTACATTGACCCTGCTCTTGATAATTTCATTATTCCCATGGGATTGAGAAATACTTCTCCTACAATGAAAACACTTGGAAGAGGATCGAAGTTAAAGGTTGATGATGATACTAAAGTTTTGAGATTATTTTTATACTGGGAGAATTTGAAGACCGAAGGACCTGGAAGTCAGACTAGAGTAGACGTAGATTTGTCATGTCTTCAATTAGGAGAGGAATTTCAGTCAATTGGCCAAATTGCCTATTACAACCTGAAAGGTTCAGGGCTGACACACTCAGGTGACTTCACGGACGCCCCTGATGGAGCTGCAGAATTTATTGACATAGATCTAGAGGTGCTGCAAAAGGACAATCCGGAGACTAGGTACATTGGAGCAACTATCAATTCTTACACGGGACAACCATTCGATACCTTTACCGCTCAAGCTGGTTTCATGAGCAGAGATGGGAAATCTGGTGATAATTTCGAAGCTAAAACCGTTCAGCATAAGTTCGATGTGGTCAGTTCTTCCAAGTTCAATATTCCAATGGTTGTTGATTTAAAAGAACGGATAATTATATGGATTGACTTGGCCATCTCTCATAGACAAGTAAGTGGGGTCAACTTAAATGATAAACAGTCTGAGGTGGGACTACTAGTGAAATACGCGGTCAACATTCAGAGGGAGAAATGTAATTTACGAAAACTAGTTGAACTCCACGCGAAAGCCCGCGCAGATAGCATCGATCACAGCTTTAACCCTGAATGCAAATATGACAATTGTTATGACGAAGAATTTGCACATAGAGTGGACGAAATAGCAGCAAAGTATCTGTTGTAGTAGGTGGTATCGCGTAAGATTTATATTTTACGATTGATAACGGTTGAATTTAACTTGACAGCACGTTTCAAACATCCTTCTCTTTTCCATTTTTTGAAACATCCTGTTTGAATAATATCTGTCAAATCAAATTCGGACAGCACGAACAATCCTTCCTTCTATTTACATCGAGAGACTCCTGGGTTGTGGATATCTGTCCTCTGTTTGTAGCACGCTATTAGCTTCCTTCTACGTAAATTTGATTCCGCTAATATGATATCTACTCATACATCTTCTTCTTTCAGTATCAAGTACAGCGCGCGCAGAAGGTTACCATGTTAATGGTGATATGCAGCATTAATCTTTAACACAGATAAAAAAAGTAAAATATTAATCAGAGAAAACACATACCCAAGAGAAACAGAGAAACGCTACGAGCAACATCAGGCCCTTACCTCTCGATTCAAACTATGTCCTTTGAAATTAGAAAAGCCGATGTCTCGTCGTTAGATGATGATCTAAGGGAGTTACGAAACAAAAAATTCAGCCGAAATGATATACAGGAGATATCACAATGGTTAGAAATAGTGATAGGGGAATCATTCGCCAATCATGACTTATTAGAAGCACTTAAAGATGGTATCATCCTTTGTAAGGTAGCTAACAAGCTAATTGATGCTGGAAATGGTTCAAATTCAATCAAATGGAAAAAGTCGGATATCGCCTTTGTACAGATGGAACAAATTTCAATGTTTCTGCAATTCGCCAGAAGTTATGGAGTTCCTGAAGATGAACTATTTCAAACCGCAGATTTATATGAAGGCAAAGACAGTGCAACTGTATACCAGACAATCAAATCGCTTTCCCGTTATGCTAACCAAAAACACCCCGACATATTTCCTGTGATAGGCCCACAGTTGGCCACGAAAAGACCTAGGCCTCCTGTGAAGCGGAAGCCTGATCATTTAAACAACGTAGGATGGAGCACATTTGAATACGGATATATGAAGGGTGCAAATCAGTCGACAGAAGGAGTAGTATTTGGTGGAAGAAGAGACATTGTCATGAATAAATAGAAATTCGTTTTGAGTGAACACAATATAACGTAAAGGTTAGTTTTGATGTAGTTTTATGAAGCATAAATCATCTTAGATATTTCAAGGCTGCGTCCAAAATGTACTTGCGTTACTGGCGTTGCAGCTTTTGACATAAGAAGCGTAGTTCTTACCACAATAATTCTGAGAAAAAACAAAAAGTAATGGTTGCGAAGAGATTCGAACTCTTGCATCTTACGATACCTGAGGATTCCCAAGCTGTAGCTTGGTAAGATAAGATATCTTGAATCAGGCGCCTTAGACCGCTCGGCCACACAACCGTACTTGATGTAAATTTAACCGTCAGATATCACTATACTATCCCGAGAGCTCATATGTTATCGTCACAAATCACATTTTGTTTCTGCTACGTTTTGACTGGCATAGCCAAGCATTCATCGTGATAGGAAACATGTGTAATTGAATGACAACAAACTAGACACTGTACCCAGTCCCGATAGACGCGGTTAACCACTCTAGCTACCTTGCCTATTTTTACTTTTGAACGAATCGTCAGCGATAATAGCAGGTCAAACTGATATTTGACCTTATAGGTTAATGTAGATAACTGTATACTGAAATACTGTATGAAATTACTGTGCCCATTGTAGAACAGTGATTGCAATAGTCACGATGAATATAGAGATCGGCAGAGTTAGCACAACATATCCCCAGAAAAGGACACTTGCCATCTCGGCTTCAAAAAACTCATTCAATTGAGTGATTTGAGTTAGTTGAATTGCTGGAGGTGAGACAGTTAAGATGAAGCCCACAACCAAAAAGATAGGGTCATCAAGAATACTGACGTTAATGAATTTGACACAACCTGAGATAATAGGTAAAATGAAACATGAGGGTAGTACCATACGACCCATGATAGATGCGAAGACCAACTTCTTGTGGTTTTTAGTCAATGCCGCTGTTTCTCCCGATGGATACAAGTTGGAACCAAGCACAATCAAGATTAATGGAATTGAGACTGATCCCATTTCGGTGATTGCCTGAGACAAAGTGTTGTTAATGAAGCCATCATCCTGGAAAAATTCGTGTTGGAGAGGAGGAATGGATGCAACGATGACCGAGAATAACATTGAGTATAAGGGCGGGTTCATGAACGCACGAATCGACTGAATGTAGAATATTGTACGTTGCTTGATCTTGGTGAAAGTTCCAACATAGTGAGAACTGTGACGAAGATCAAGTTCATTCTGATTTGACGCAGAACGAGAACTTTCCGTCTGAAGGCTCAATGACGAATCATTATTCGAGTTATCAGCCAAAGTTGACTGTGACTCCAATTGAGAGGACATCCTGTTGACGTTATGTACAGAGTTTGGTGACCATCTCATCAATTTATTGTAGCCCCAAGACCATCTCAAAACCTGTCCGATCTGCTGGAAGATCAAGAGATACAAAATGCCTCTGGATGCAACATTATCTCTATTATCGTTCGGGATCTGATCCCAAGTGAGGTCTGGCAAAGTGTAGGCTAACGAAAGTGTTAAGGACACTGGCAAAGAGTTCGAATTACCAAAAATTGAGTTCGCGATCACAAAATTGGTCTCATCCACATCGAAACCGAACAAGTAGGACAGCAGCTTTCCGGAGAGGAACGAGATGCCTGTTGTCAATGCATAAAATACAGGAATGATAGCAATTTCCAAAATCTTCGCCACTGACAATGATTTTGCCAGTTTACTGAAGATCAAACATGGGGTGAAAAGATCAACATTGATCAATGAAATGACTTTTTGACCCTGTTTCGGTAGTAAGCCTGTGTATGCGCACCAAAACCCCGCGAAGGATATAATCACAACCTGGAGCACAGACTGGAAAGTGAGGTAGCTGAGATTCGAAAATGATAAACCGGACTGCTCTAGAGAAGACGGACCCACCATCAAATATTATGTTTCTGGAACGTGGGTTTAGAAAGGTCGTCTATATGAAAAACTCTTCTGCTGCAATGTGCAACCAAACACCGATCCCAAGCCTGTGATCTATGTTTGCCCCTTGAACACACTGAAAAGCTTAAAAGTCTTGGCAAAAAGCACTGGCGAACCTTAGAAGAACGTCTGCCTTATCTACTGAAAACTGTCTTCACCCTCCACCACCAGATATCCCAAAACCACATACTCGCGTTTAGAAACTGTATCACAATACTACCACAACTTGCGCTTCTTTCCCTTTTTATATATAGCGACTACAAAAAATGTGCTTCACACTACATTAATAAAGGCAGGGATACAGATAGATTGCCCTCTGTTTCGATGTAGTGAACGAGGAAAATCCAGAATCCCCAGTTTGCTGCGCGAGTCTCAGTGGACTCCAATTCAACACCATCTAACTCTATAAACGTAATGACTGCACCGCAAGCGCTTCAGTGTAGTTTCTGATATGTCTTGTCCTATTGCGCTGTAATATCCGTCTTATCTGCCCAAGCCCTACTTCTAAACCGAGACCGAGGTGTGGCGTGGCGGGTTCACTTAAACGCGAGGATTTGAGAATCTCCTAAACAGGGCACAGAAGTACTGTTGCTACAAGAAGATTATGCTTGTGGGCAAGCGTGGATGTGCTTACCTCAGATGACAGCTCATGGACGATTTACTGTAGCCCACGTGATCCAAGGCTTTCCCGCCCCGTTTTGTCCTTATCGGGAATTAATTACAGTGCTCGGTGTCGTCATGTAGCTGTGGTAACCTGTAAGTTTGAGATGATAACAAAAGTCCAGGGGTTCGAAACCTGGCGAGCTCTATTTTAGGTTTTTCTTTCTTATGGAAACCCATAGATCTTTGTCCAAGGTGTTCGTTTCTACGATGTCAAAATTAAGGCCGTATGTAGTATATCAACACATCATATCAAGAGCTGGAGTTGAGCGTACCGCTGTTAATATAAATCCTAGGGATATAGCTGAGTGGAGCGGTGAGATTAGCATAAGGAACAGTATCTTGTTGTCAGAAGATCATTCAGTGAGAATTGATAGAACTGAGTTACAACTGTTACGTTTGATCTGAGAAGCGAAAGAGCCGAGGTAGCATGGTGTCATCTGGTTTACTCACGTTATGCACATTCAGTTTAGCTTGTTTCACAAGCGTTAGTCATGGGTTGGAGTCTGGTCAAAGCGCGGACCGTTTTTGTGATTTGAACGAAATCACAAAAGTCATCGATTCGCAGAGTTTTGATAGCGATGCGATCCAGACGTACCAGGACTTGAAGCCCAAGATACAGAGCCAATGCGAGGGGAAACAATGGGACAGGATCGTAAATCAGATAAACTATAACTTGGGGATAATATACCTTTCTATGGGAAAAGAACAACAGGCTTTGAAGTCGTTTGCTGAGGTAATGGATGCTCAGGACTCGTCATTTAAAGAGTTATCGTCTTCAAGACTGAACGAACTGTACAAAGACTATGGAGAATGGGACAAACTGAATGACTCGGAGTCCAAAAAACTGGAGAAAAGATACAAGGCTCTGCATGCAGAGCTTTCGAAGCATATCGACGACTCAGACGCCGTGGAATCGGTCCAGGCCCAATTCCAGGAAGCTTTGTCAATAGCACCTTTTTCTTTGAAGACCAGAACTCTGTATAATGATTTTCTTCTAAATCAACTATCGGATGTGATTGATTTGAACGTTGCCCATGCGGCGGTTGAAAATGTACAGACTATACTGGATAAACTGGGGAATAAGATCGAGCTAAATACACGGCTAGCTCTGTACCACGAAATTTCTACTATTCAGTTGTTCGTACTGAACACCAATCCACAAACATCACTAAAAAAGTGCTTGAACCTTGACCTAGATTACCAGCCCTGCAAAGATCTCATGAAGCTATGGAACCAAGTATCCAAAGAACTACCAAAGCCTTCGAAAATTATAGATTCGGATGAGTACATTGAATTTGATACTGAATGGAAGAAAGTATCAGATTTTCTTCTACACAACAAATACAGTGTGGTGAAGACGTATGGAAAAACTTTGCAGAATTATGAAGTTCTTTCTAAGTACCACGACGACCAGCTCAAGAAGATTTTAGAAAATCGACCCTTGACTGGAAGAAAGAAGAATCTGGAGTCGTTTGACTCTCAAACTGACTTCAAGATTTATATCAACGTTGTATTATGTGAGTCGTTAGACATGCAATCATCTTCTAAGAAGGCTTTGAAATATTGTCATAACGCTATGAAGCAATCTTTAACACCTGATGAAATGCAAAAACTCAAACACTACATGAAATCCTTCGACTCACCCAATACAATTAAAGAAGTACTAGCTGCTTTATATGATACTTATCCTCATATGGCGGTGAATCTTTTGCACTCCGTTACTCAGAAACTTTTGGCAACAAAGAAACATAATCCAGAAATAAACCTAGCTGAGCATTGGGGAATCCTATTTAAATTCTCTGAGGATCATAATTTGGCCCATTCACAATTAAGGTTTGTTAAAAACCTAGCCAATACCATAACTAAGTCATACCATGCTTGTCAGGAGCAGCAACGTCAACAGCAGCAGCAGTTCTTTGAGCAGATGTTTGGATCTCAGCAACAACAATTCCATAGAGAACAGCAACAACAATTCCATAGAGAACAGCAACAACAACAGCAATTTGCAGAACCTGATATCAAAACAGATAAGGACTATTACAAAATTTTAGGCGTGGACAAGACTGCGACATCAAAAGATATCAGAAGATCATACCTACAACTAACTAAAAAGTTCCATCCCGATAAGCAGAAGAACCTGGATGAACAGCAACGTCAAAAGAATGAGGAAAAAATGGCTGAAATCAACCAAGCTTATGAAATATTAAGTGATGAAGATACCCGTAAGAAGTACGACCAAGCCAAAGGTAGACCAGGTCAAAACGGAGGACATCAAAATTTTAACGGACATGGAGGATTTAATCCATACGATAGATCCCGTAAATTTTACAAGAAAAGATCCGCATAAGCGTACAGAAACATAGTCTGTTAGGTATTATCCATATGTAAAAGAGTATTGAATAATAGCATAAAGGAGAAAATGTCGTTGATAAGATCTTTTGAAGGCTAGACATATCTAACTTCGATAAAAATTTCGGGCATCCTCTTTGTATAGAATGCTTTGTGAATAAAATTGCCAGGACATACTCATGTTAAAGTATTGGAAACAATCGATCGAGACCATATAATTGATTGTTAATTCATTCATAAGATCAATTGAGGTCCTTTATACATAAAGTGTTGACTTTCCGCAGCGGTGCCGTTTGTTCTGAGAGGGAAGTCTTCCAAGGACTTCGCGAATGTGGCAACAGAGTGCGCAATCAATCTTGTGTTGACTAAAAATGCATCAAAGGCCAAATTGGAAACGTCATCACATAAGGAATGGTAACATTCGTCAAATGGTAAGCCGTTGTCTTCGTTGATACCTTCTGCACCAGTGGCGATACCTCCTGAAGGGATTCCATGATTAATAAAACCAACGTAGTCAGATCTTCCATCAAAAGGAATCAACGAGTATGTTAAGTTCTTAGAAGTGAAGTAGTCTGTGTATAGCTTCTTAATTTCTTTCGAGCCAGCTGGATGCTCCTTGTTGTTGGCGTCGTACACTTGATACTGATAATTAGGAGATGCTAACATGTCGTAGTCCATAAATAATCTGATCTTTGAGTTCTCCGTAGCAGACAAATGGTTTACGTAGTAGGTGGAGCCTAACAACCCTTCTTCTTCGGCTGACCACCAAGCAAATCTAACTTTATTGTTGATCTTGTAACCAGTGAGCTGTTTGGCGACAGTCAACAGGGCAATTGCTCCAGAGCCGTCATCATTGATACCAGGACCAGCAGCTACAGAGTCGGAGTGAGCACCCAAGACAATGATGTTATCAGAGTCACCATGCTTGGTGTCCACGATAATGTTCTTTGTCTTAATCTTCTTCACCTCAGAGTCCACTTCGTAGTATAAGGAGTAGTCGCCCTTGTGCAACTCAAGGGCTGCAATCAGTTTCTTACCTTGTTCGTACGAAAGTCCAATGGTGGCAATGGTGTGCTTGTCCACCTTATCCAAGGAGCCCTTCAAGCCGTCCTTGGAACTTGGGTCATTGTCATAGATGATAGCAGCCTTGAACCCGTGTCTGCCAGCCAAGTCACTCTTTCTGGAGAAAGGACATTGCCCTCTCTCGATCAAAGCAATACCATTCTTTGGAACGGACAATGTCTTGTAGTCAATCTCGTCACATCCTAGATTTGGGATCTCGATAACTTTACCGAAAAAGCCTTTGACTGGAGGAGTCAAGGCCAAAGGCTTTGCAGTTGGAACCTTCTTCCCATTAGAGAAAGAAAGGTTGAAAGAGTTAAGTTTCCCACTCAAGGCAGGGAAGTTTTTTAAAGAGATCTCATAGTAGTCCTTGTGCTCTTCGAGCTCTTTCAGGATGTACTGGATGGTCTTCCAATGACCATTAGACCCAATAACTCTAGTGGGATGACCATACTCTTTAGTCGACGCATTCGCACAGTGGTACAAGTCCCACGCGGTTTGGTTCAACTGATCAATGTCAATGCTTTCCTGCAACTTCTCAGAGTCTACGCCTGGCTTCAAGAAGTATGGCAAGTGGGGCCAGAAGGATGAAGGGAACGAATCATCACTGTCAGACCCTAAAAGTTCACGCAAAATGTCAGGTGTTTCCGAAGCAGAGAAAAATTCCTGCACAAACTGGGGAAGAACAGTAGCACTCGCCAAGTTGGCCGCTGCCAGCGATAAAACACACCCAGAGAGCTTCATGGTGCTTGGTTTCTTTTGCTTTGTTCCTATAGTACTTGGACAAAAAAAGCACGCTCCTACACAGAATTTTTTTTATACTTGCACTACGGGTGGTGTCATATATACATGACATGACTCTTAGCCATAACACAGTTCTTGGCTTTTAAATAAAAATCTATAACCTTAGCTCCATGTTCGTTTGCCTTTTCACCATAGCAAAACCCTGGAAATCCATAAATATTGCTAACACTAACTTTTCCGTTATAGAGCCACATTTCATCATTCAACAAAGGGTGTATTGACCGAGTCTTAGGTAAAGAAGTTCGGGTAATGGCATATATCGTGACCTAATCTTAAAGGCCCTCCAATTGCGCATCCATTATTATCGGGTCTTGCCTGTAATTATCGCATACTAATATTGGTGTATTATGTTGTACTGTATGTAGTAGCATACAAAGGAAGAGAGTATGTCAAATGTGATTAGATAAGCGAGTTTGACACGCCAACACTTTTTAGGTCACATGACTAAAAATAATAGCACAGTGACCATAGACAGTAGGGAGTTGGAGCTGTGCAGCGAGTCAGCTCCTCCGGTGTAGGTGTGAATGCTGGGAGATGGTGGGGCAGACGAGGCTGTCGTAACTGACGTGGAAGGAAGAGTAGAAACTGAGGAGATTCTAGGTGTCTCTGGAGTCACATGCGATGAGGTAGAGGATTTGGGCAGCAAGGTGGTTTCAGTTTGAACGTTAGGCTGTGGTGGAGTGGTGACAGGTGCGGAGGAACTGCTTCTTGGAGCAGTCTCTGTATTTGAGGGCTCTTCTGGAGTAGTTTCAACATGTGTAGTTTCTGGGGTTTCTACAGGCGTTGTTTCAGGTAGAGTACTGGTGGTTTTCTCGGTGACTGTAGTTTCAGCTGTAGTGTCAACATGCGTGGTTACCGCAGTAGTCGATTCTGGAGGAGTCTCCGGTGATGTAGTAGACACTATTGGAGTGCTTTCTGCAGGAGTAGTTTCTTCCGAAGTGGTTTGAATCAACGTAGTATCCTTTGGTGGTTTTTGTTCTGACGTCGTTTCTCTTGGAGGAACTGTCGTATCAGATGAAGCCGTAGGACTTGTTTGTTTTGTTTCAGCAGGGGGAGGTGTTGTCGTTTTCTCAAAAGTTTTGGACGATGTAGTCTCTGTAATCGACTGGGAGTCTCCTGGTGGAGTCTCAGTCTCCGGAGGTGGCGCCAGGGTCGTTGTAGTCTCCACACTTCTAAACTCACTACTCTCTGATGTTTGTGTAGTTTCCTTTGTGTCCGTCGTCATAATCTCAGTCGATGACGTTTCAGAAGTATCAGTCTCAGGACACCATGTAGTATACTCAGTAACCAAGTCACCAGTAGTGGTGGTCACAGTAGAAACGTACCATGAAGATCTTTCTTGAGACGTAGTATCGCTTGAACTGATTATCTCCTGGTGAGAGGATTCGGAAGTCACACTTTGCATTGAGCTGGTAGAACAGGATTCACATTCAGTGACAGTGGAACTCTTTACACTTTCAACCGTTGTTTCCTTTGGTGGTGGAACTGTGGTAGTTTCAGAAGAAGTGGTCTCAGTAGTTTGTTCCGATTGCGACGTTGTCGAACTCTCTACACTCTCAACCGTTGTTTCCTTTGGTGGTGGAACTGTGGTAGTTTCAGAAGAGGTGGTCTCAGTAGTTTGTTCGGGTTGTGATGTTGTTATCTGAGAAGATGATGGCGAAGGGGAAGTAGATGAAGAGGAAGAAATAGACAATTCTGAGGTTGAACTGACCTCTTCATCAGTTAGTGGACACCATGTGGTGTACTCTGTCACAACACCTCTCGTGGTCGTTGTTATCGTGGACAATACCGCACTTGTGGTTTTCACAGTAATACTTCCTTCGGAATTGGTAGAGGTCACTGGGATCTCAGAAGTTTTACAGTCAGTGCATGTCTTTGGTTCAAGTGTTGTGTGTGTGTTTACAGTGACCTCGGATTCTTCAGGAACTGACTGATGTGAAGTGCTTGAAACAATAAGATCTTCACTGGTGGAATAGTATGCTGAAGATGAAGCCGAGGAAGTAATTAAATGTGTCGTTGCAGATGATGACAGTGCTGTTTCAGTAATTGGACACCATGTAGTATATTCAGTCACAACACCTCTTGTCGTAGTGGTGATAGTTGATAAGATAGCACTTGTGGTACACACAGTCGTACTCCCCTCGGAGTCAGTGCTCTCAAAGGTAATTACTGATGTCGTACATTCTGTGCAAACATGGGTGGTGTCAGGTGTATTCTGGCTTGGTGATGTAAAAGAGGTTGACACAATAGAGGAGGATGTGATGTCAGAACTTGAAACCAATGACTGCTCTTCCGAAGTAGACGAGAAAGCTGAAGACAAACTTGGAGTGCTCAACTGTTCCGATGTAGTGCTCTGATTGGATGATTCAGTCTGTGCTATAGGTGTAGAAATAGTTGAAGAGTCATTGGCACTCGAAGTAGTTGTCGAAATGATCGAACTTGAAGGTGTCAAAATGGAACCAGAAGACGACTCAAGGCTACCACTAGAAATCACAGAAGAACTTTCAACTGAGCTCGAGCTGAAGTCACTTGTGACTTCAGGTGGAGGTGGTACAACTGTCTGAGAACTTTGAGAGGAGATGGGAACTGAAGTTGATGACAAAGTAGAAACTGTCACAGAAGTAATCGTCGACATAGTGCATGAATGACTCTCACATACTTCAGTAGTTAATGTCAAAGTGATCTCTGAATGCGTTGTGACAATTACAATTTCTCTGCTCGATGTAGAAGAGGAGAAACTGCTCAAAGAAGAACTTGATTCGGAGAATCCTGAAGTAGTGTCTATTTTGGTTGTTGACGTTGCCGAAGAGGGCTCTGAGGACACAGATCTCGAATCTGTACTTGAAGACTCTGTTTCATATGATGATATTTCTTGCGAGGTTGATTTATCACCAGTAGTCAAGAATGAGCTGCTCTCGAGTTGGGTGCTGTCAGTTGTAGTGCGAGAATAAGATGTTGTTATACTTGAAGAGGGTTCGGATGAGATTGATTCGACAGATAAGCTTGTTGTTTGTACGTAATAGCTTGGGCTCGTTTCCTCGGACGATACACTAGTCGAAATAGTTTCTGATTTTTCCGTGACTGAATATTCGCTTTCTGTCAATGGGCACCATGTAGTATACACAGTCACCACTCCATCAATGGTTGTGGTTTGGGTAGAAAGTGACGATGAATGGACGGTTGTTGAGCTAGAACCGTCAGAATCAGTGGTGATAATTGTCGAAGAACGAATATTCGATGATTGCGAGTCGGAAGTGACCTTTTGTGAACTTGCCTCAGTAGTAATTTCCGAACTGAAATATGTGGTATCCATACTGGGGGTGAATGAAGATTCCAATGTTTGGACCGAAACTTCTGAAGAAAGAGTACTAGACTCACTGATGTACATAGGAACCGAGTTCGTATAAACTGTAGACTCGCAGGAATTTTCTTCACATACTTCCGTAGAGATAATCACAGTTCTCCACGACGTTGTCACATCTTCATATTTTGAACTCTCACTGACTTCTGTGTATGATGTAAATTCCGAATCGCTTGAGAGTTCCGTAGAAGAGACGCCAGAGGAAAACTCCTCTTCTGCCGAGCTGCTAGTAGTGGTTGGTTCATTTTTCGATGCTGATTGTAGCGTGGTTTCAGTGAGAGGGCACCATGTCGTGAACACGGTAATAGTGTCATCGATTGTCAAGGTGCTCAAAGATATCAAAGCAGGAGATGTTGTAACTATCTCTTCAGATCCTGAAGTGTCAGTAACAGAAATCCAGGTGGTTGATGAAGTGGGCTCCTCAGAAGCATGGAAAGAGCTCTCCACAACTGACGTCTCATTAGGATATAAGGGAAGAAGTTGAGCCACGGCAATCTTGGTTAGACCAGCAAACAGCACAAGAGGCTTTGAAATAATCATCACTTATGTTATGAAAGAATTTTCTGGTTTTTACCTGCCAGTTTTGATCTGTTGAGTATAGTATAATGTCAGATGTCAGTTTATACAACTCAGTAACAGAACAAAATCTCTTTTCAGTTCATTATTACCACTATCATTTGATCATCATTCCAATTGAGCCGTCTTTATATAGAGTTGCTGTTCAATAGTTGAAACACATATCTCACGCTTGATGGTTCTGGTTTGTGTAGGATCATATTCTGAGCGCTTATTCTTCTGGCGGTTTGTAATTTTGTCGAGTTTCAGATTTGTTTTATCTTGAAAATCATGTCTCTCTGTGAAACATAACCATTAAAACTTAAAACAAATAAGGTCAGAGAACCAAACCCAGGGCTAATAGCCCAGCTTTGCAATTTACCAGATACATTTGTAACTGAGTTGAGTTTTGTTCTATTCGAATACAATGCGTTCACATATTTTTGCTTCTTTTTTAGGGAATTTAAGAATAAGAAGCCTCGCGGTGTGCTTGACGTCGGAGTCTAGATTCTTTTATTGTAAGTACAGACCTCATGGAATATAGCACGTGTGGTCTTCATAGCGACATAGATACGTAGAGGCTCATTATACCTATGGAGCCAAAAAAAGTTTTTAAGCTTGCAGGCCTATTACAGAGCAGCAGGCGCCTAGTCATAGTGAGACGAAAGTGAGACGAAAAAGGGTTACACTGAAAAGATGTGCTTCTCACAGAGAAACAGCAGCTCCAGGAATTTAAATCATGTTTTATTTGTTTGGGCTAGCATCAGATTTTTAGCTCTTCTGCGGTCCACTTTAATCTTCCGCGTCAATTTGGGATCAAACTTCTCCTCCTCAAAAGTATCCAACGGCTCATCATCATACGTAATCTTGTGTAACACAACATCCTCCAAGTTTTTGCTGTAATGACCATTTCTGACTTTGTCAACTTTCTGTTGCAGCAGGACCCTTCTTTTCTCATCAGCGCTTCTCCCTGACACCTGTGACTGAAACTCAATCATCTCGCTTACAGAGACATCCGCCTCGTCATCTCCAAGCTTCGTGAGAGATTCCCCGGCGTACTTCTGGGCCCTAGCTCCAAATTTGAATTTCCCCTTATTGAGATTCTTGCTCTTACCCATCATCGCTATATCCAAGAACTCATTGTCAGTCTCTTTGAACTTAAAACAAAACTCATTCTTTGGGTCACACAATTCCTCCTTCTTCTTACCAGCAGACCCTTGAAAGAACTTGAACAATGATAGCATTCTGGAAACCAACTGCTATGAATTTGAGAGTCCTGTGGTATACTTTAGCGAACGTACTCTCAGTACTGCATACACAGAAATAGTGTGAATTTTAAAATAGCCTTCCGATCCTTGCAACAAGGATTCTTATTCAGAGTGCTTGTGAAACACACCCTAAACGACGTTTAGTTGAATTTGGCAAATGCACAGAACCACTTACCGTCTAACAAGTCTGAACCTTGTCTCACAAGTTTGTTGTTTAAACTGACGTGTGTGCCAAATGAATACGTTATATATAAGGGACAGTACACAGATTGTAAGAAAACAAAACAACATAAATCCGAAAACACCAAACCAGAAGGTAAAGATCGGAACAGTGCATGATAGACGAGTCTTAGTTGACTCCTAGGCACTGTATAGGGGATGAGAAATATCTCTAGTGATTTGTGTTCCTGATTTGTACAGCAACAAACTGTCGCAAACTGCATAGGTCATATCCTTTCTGTGTCATCTGTCTCCTGCGTCATACACGTCAGCCTTAATAAGTAGAAGCATCCCGGCGGTACACAAACTGCCTTATGCCAGCAGTTCCGGGAGTTTCATCTATGCAAAAACATCTTGTAGTCTTGGTGTCTACCGCAAAAGCTCACGCGTGGTTATATGGCACGCGTGGGCAATTATTATTTTGTAAACGTGCTTTCTTCAGAGCCCTTTCTGTTGTCTCTTGTGTAGCAGGAAAGTCCGGTGCTGGAGCTAGGAAGATCCGAGGACAAGAACAGGTACGGTGGGGGGTGGTGATACTTGCAGTTTGTTGCAGAGTCGTTGAGTCACGTGACGTCATTACTTGCATCGTGCATCGTTCTCAGTTTGTCCATGATATCACAAGCATAGGGTCTCATTTCGTTGATTTCCATCAACGACAGGTTCTCCAGCTGCAAATGCGACTCGTTGAGGTACTGTAGACCTTTGAAAACTTTCCCAAGGCGCACTTCTCGCAGATCTTGGATCTTGGACCGCAGCATATGCACTGGGTCCTGGAAATCGTCGCTGCAACGCGCAAATAGCAGAGGTGCCAGAACCAGCCAATTCCAGGGTAAATTCGAAAACCTGGAGGTGTTTTGACGCTCGAAATCTAGGTATTTATCGAGTTGCATCAACGTCAACCAGCTGGGAATAACAATGTTACACTTACCTTGTTGTTTGAGAAGTAGTGCAAGCCACAGAGTCACTTCACAACTGTTCATCGCAACCATGTTGTTCACAGATGTGTCATCGCACGTAATCAGAGACCATTGAAGACCAGGGTCTTGAAGCTGCTGCTGTTTAGTCTTTCGCGTCGTGATTCTTGGCATGATGCGAATAGGTTCATTCTCAATAATAAACTGAATCTCTTCGGGCGAGAACCCCAGTTGTAATTCCTTAGGTAAAGACATGTTAGCCCTGTAACAATGCTAGCATTTGCAAAGAACAACCCGCACCCCATTCCATCGATGAACTCAAGACGACTCCAACGTTCGTCTGTGTAGGCATCGGATCGAAGTCTCAGTTTTCCTAGTGCTGAAAATTAATAGATAAGACTCAAAATGAAGCTAAGAAATGACGCAGCAAGATAGCTCATTTGTAAGATAATGTTGTTAATCCGGCTACCAGCCAGTGGCTATCCATGTGCATTCAGAGGGTCAGTCTGTTCACAAGGTTTGGAATGATCAGAACATGGGCCAGATACTTGACCACTGAGGTCAGATATCACCAACCCAATGCCAATGGAAGAAATATAGTAATGAGCGTCCTTAATTCGACAGTGACCAAGCGGGAAGCCAAGGATTATTTGAATAAATACACCAGCGATGAGAATCGCAACTACTGTCTGATGTTTTTGAGACATTTGCATGAACAGTCGGATAAATCACTCAATGCATTCTGCCAAACTATTTCTCGAATTGAGACGTTGGGTTTGAGACCCATCCTGGTGATAGATCCTACATCTCAAGACCTCTCGTTTCAGTCACAGAGACTAGATGACCAACTGCATATGAAGGATATGAAGTCAATTATAGTCTCAGACCCCATTACTGTGACTAGTACTGATCAAATAGAGATCAACGTCCCTCTTCTAGATCCTCACATTATTCCTATAATACAGCCAATGCGGTTTTACGAAACGGAATCTAATAGATGTTTATCCCAAGATACTGCGATCTTTCTTAAATCGCTTGTAAAAAGTTTGCCGGTGACAATTGATAAGATATTTGTGCTAAATAAAGTTGGTGGGCTACCGTCTATCGAAAGACGCACTAACAGTCATGTATTCGTCAACTTATCGCAAGAGTATACACAGTTGCAGAATGCGTACAAAGATCAGCTTAAGAAGCATTATGAATCGCAAACTGAAAAGAAAGAAGATGACTTGATGACTTCTTTGACGCTTTTCTTGAATAGAGATAAAATATTAGATGTTAATGAACAACTGAAATGCCATATGGAAGACTTGGATATAATGAATGATGTTCTGAATGTTCTTCCACACACATCAACCGGGCTTATAACAACTTATTCTGCTGCATCAAAGGTATCGGATAATAACCCAATTGTGTATAATATCCTCACAGACAGATCCTTGATATCTTCGTCCCTTCCCAGATTCAAAAGATCGACATCAAATAAGTCCAGGAGCTGGTATGAGCTTCCGTCTTCTGAGGAAGAAGAAGTGACACATGCTAATGATTCTATCCTGGTGACGACGGTTTTTAAGAAGGGTATCAACGTCCATACTTTTGATCACCGAACACTTAACTCTGACAACACAATCGGATTACCGGACTTGCCCTGTGATACCCCATATGATGATATGCGCGACAACAAATTAAATTTATACAAACTCAAAGAAATAATAGATGCAAGTTTTAAACGGTCGTTGGACTTAGACCACTATCTGAAAAGAATCAACGGAAATATTGCAAGCATCATTGTCATCGGAGATTATGAGGGCATTGCAATCTTGACGTTCGAAGGACCAAAGGATAACAAGTTCGTATACTTGGACAAGTTTGCCGTGACACCAAAACTGAAAGGTTCTTTGGGGATATCGGACATAATCTTCAACCTCATGTTCCAAAAATTCCCCAAAGAACTGATTTGGAGATCACGAGAAGACAATGTTGTGAACAAGTGGTATTTCCAAAGAAGCACCGGCGTGCTTCACCTATCGTTGAACCTGGGGCAACAAGACCAAAAGAAGAGTATATTCAAGTTATTTTATTACGGAGACCCCGAGATTGAATCTTTCCATAATGTTGACCGTTTAAGAGACTACGCCAAGTATGTGCGCGACATTATTCCTAGTTGGAAAGAATGATACGCGCTCATGCGCTGGTAAAGTTTTACCCGTCCGGGTTTGATGTCAACGAGTCAATTTTCGTCATTGATAAATATAAAATAATAACATACTCTCTAGGTGTTTGTGTCCTCAATTGTTTGAACTTGTGTATTTTTATATTTATTAGGATTTTGAAGTCAAATCCCTAAATCCCAAAATTTCTTGTGACTGTTATAATAACAAGGGCTGAGGGGTGAAGTATCTTAAGCTATAAAGTATAAAGATTCAGCAAGTAATGTTTAATTTCTTGTATCATATTAGTAGTTTATACGAAATTGTTTCTAAATTAAGCTCGTATGGCGCAGTGGTAGCGCAGCAGATTGCAAATCTGTTGGTCCTTAGTTCGATCCTGAGTGCGAGCTTTTTTTTAAAAAATGACTCAAACACATGGCTAGCTGAGACGCGTCGTTAAGACTCAACCAGGCAATATTTAAGGGAGACTATACAAACTATCAGAACGTAAAATGACAGACGCTGAGTATCTGTTCTTGCTCTTCAACTGAGTGTCATTAGTAAAGACGGAAGCTTCAAAATTCATAAAGCACTGAAACAGAGTGCATCAGAGTGTTACAGTCATGGCTTCAGGAAAGATAGCTCGTGGACTTTTTCTGGCCTCATTGACAGAGGCATTCGCATTACAGCATCTATTCGCTCAACAAGAGTTCTCATGTCCGATAAGTATACCTAGCAGTTGTTCAAATCAAACTGTTGTGGACGATTCTTGCTGTTTCGAATATCCTGGTGGTATAATGTTACAGACTCAGTTTTGGGACTATATTCCTCCCAAAGGAGTTTCGGATCCAGATGATTTGGTCAAGCATTTGGGACCGTTAGACTCTTTTACAAACCACGGTCTATGGCCAGATAACTGTGATGGGTCGTATGCGCAATTCTGTGATCGGGAGAAGGGTATTGATGATGTGTGGCATCTTTTGAACGAGGCGCAGTTCAACAATGATCACGTTTCTGTTAACGGGACAGATCTACTAGAGTCGATGAACACCTATTGGAAGAGCAATACCGGAGATGATGAAAGTCTGTGGATTCATGAGTATAATAAGCATGGTACCTGCATCAACACTTTAGCAGAGTCATGTTATGCAAAATGGGGCGTTAAAGGAAACCCTCGAAAACAAGCGGTCTACGATTACTTCAGAATTGCAATGGGGTTATTCCACGCGAAGAACTCATTTAATGCGTTGAAAGATGCAGGCATTGAACCCAGTACAGAAAAGGGTTACACCAAGGATGAGATTGCAGCTGCGCTGAGTGCTGGACATTCGGGTAAAGAAGTTCATTTCTTATGCGACAGACACGGTGCTTTGAATCAAGTTTGGTATTTTCACTCGTTAAAAGGCTCACTCTTAGGGGAGGATTTTGTTCCGATCGCAGCATTGCCAAAGGGTAGTAACTGTCCATCCGAGAATATCAAATGGTATCCCAAGGGGCACATTCCAACTGGGAATAGACCCCCTAACAACGGGAAGCCAGGATCAAGAGGCGTTGTCAGGATTGGCAACGGAGAAGGATTTTTGATTAAAAATGGTCATTGGTACATCAAAGGAACCCCTGCGGATTATTTCTTGATTGAGGCTCCATTTGGGAACTACTATTTGAAGACCAGAATGGGATTTTGTGGGGTCAGTAACTCGAATGGCATTCTTGCTTGCAACAAGAACATGGCACAGGCGGCACAATTCGAGTACGATAAAAACAAGGGATACATTGGATACAATGGTGTGTATGATTGGCATGCCACCAAGTATCCAAAGGGAAACCAGCAAGTGCCTGTGTACGCTGGATCATCTGATGTCAACGGGTACAATTTCCAACTCAAATTTGTGAAAAGGTAGCGTATCGACGAATGTTGCCATGATTAAATGATATCAATTTATGCATGTATACACCTATAGTCGCATTTATCCTGCAATATTTATCAACTTGCTCGTATTATCATCGAAATTAGACACAACTCTTTGTTGATTAGGAGCAGCCTCGAGTTTGTTTCTGTTTGAGCCAGGCTGTTTCCATCCCAGTAAAACTCTGGTATCATCAGACTCCTGCAACGCGTTTCTGACCCACTCTGAGGTGCTAGAAGTCGACGGGGCGCTCTGAGGGCGGTCGACATACCCGTGTCCACTGTAATTGCGAACTTTTGCCACGCGGTTGGCACCAGAAGGCCCCTGTCCTCCACCGTCTTGAACCGCTATCATCCTCACATGGTCCTCCAACACGGCCACTCTGTTCTGCAGCGATCTGTTCTGCGCAGCAGATTGGTACAGCTCGTTCCTCAGGCTCTGAAGCTGCAGTTCCTGTTGGTACAGCCTTCTTTCCATCTCTGCCACCCTGCTGAGCACCGCAGAATCCGCGCTCTGCGCCGCGCTCTGCGCAGCGGGCCGCGCCGCAGGCCCGGCCCCCGCGCCCGCCTCTCGCGCCACCGTTTCTCGCAGCTGCCGCCGCAGAATCTCGTCACTCCCCACAGCAGGCCGCTTCGTCAACTCCGCCCGTTTCGTGGGGCTCTGGTTCGTCATCAGCTCTTGCAGCGTCCGCTTCGAGTTCAGGTACTCTTGCCGTATGTTTTGCAACGTGTCGTCATTTTCCGCGTTGCTGAGAAACTGTGACACGTCCATTGAAACTAACCACCTGTCCTGGCCTCTCTGAAGCCCGCTGCCCCTGTTACAATGCCATTTCTACCACTTCTTTCTCTGCATAACTGCAAGTCTCAACTGTTATCGTTTCTTTATTTACATATTGACTACACAAATCCATGTCGAAAAAGAATCTAGGTCACGTGATCACGACCCCCTCCCAAAACTCACCGCGGTTCCATGCCCACCGTGTCTGCCGATCCACAGCAGCACGCTAGCGTTCCCTCGCCCTTCCTGGACCCCATCTTTGCCCTTCTTCAAACTCCGACCCTTTTGTTCTGGCCGGAACCGCCGATTCTTCTATTTCAACGTTCTTTTTCAAGTTCTGCAAGTTAGTACCCATAATTAACAGAAAAGATGAAAAGTGATATATATAGGAATAGTGATTGTAGAAATGGAAAGGAACTAGCGCTAGAGAAGCAGAGAAGAAGGAAGGTTCAGAGGGCAGAGTGTGAAGTGTAGACAGGGGACAGCAGACAGGCGATAGTGTCTTATTTTTGGCAGTTTTGTGGTGAAATATAGTGTTGGCATAAGATAGTGCCTTTATTATCCGGCACGGTATGAGTGTGAACCTGAATTTGAAGTTGGCAGCGGAGCCCGGCGGGGCCGGGACAGGCGGGGTGCCCGTGCACCAGCGGCTGGAGCCGCGTGGTGCCGGGCGGCGGCCCGGGAGTGCGGTGCAGTGGCAGCGCCACAAGTCTACGTATGTGGATCTGATGGACCAGCAGGGTGTGCGGGACTCGTGTCTGAACGCTGTGACGGTGGCAGACGTGAAGCCGGGGCCAGAGACGTTTTTCCTGGACCTCACGACGCAGGGGTGCCACATATCCAACGTGCAGAGCATGCACGTCTCGTTTCCCAGCACGCTGCTGCGCAGGCCGCGGACTTCGTTTGCGCAGCTGGTGTCGACTTTGCAAATCGAGACACAGGCGGTGCTCAAGGAGTGCCTGGCGCGCAGCGAGCACATAATCGTGTTTGACGACCAGTCCACGCTGAACCGCTGCAGCCAGCAGACGTGCTCGACGATTCTGAAGCTGCTGCCGTACCTGCAGGAACAGAACCCGGGCTGCTCGATCTCTCTGCTGGAGGGCGGCGCAGCGTCCTATGCCAAGCAGGGCCCGTTCCCAAACGTTCCGGTGAATGTGCCGCTGTTCAAGATCAACCACCCAGACGAACACAAGCTCAACAAAAACCACCCTTCTCTAAGACTGCATATCCCGCCTATTGGCGATAACAAGAATTGTTTGGGGTCCACACCTTCAGTAGCAACAAAGATGTTCATACAATCACTCAAAAAGGACTCTGTACATTACTCGCCAAACTCAATCAAGAAGTATTTCATTTTCCACACTCCAGAAGAACTACCAAAACATATACCCAAATGGCTGATACCGTACAACAAAAACGATTCTGATGTCTTGGAAAGAATATTCGAAGACTTTGAGACTTTGGAAGCATTAGAGGTTCAACGGTTGGAAAAATGCCTCATGGCTTCGTCGTCCCTAGCAAATGATGACTCAGACCGTAAAAGTGCCTCTGTTAAACTACCTGAGAAAAGGGGACGGTCCAAAGACTGTAAGAAAGACTATTCGTTGCGAAGCCTTCAGAGAGAATACAGGCCTCACAGCCGAACGGATTCTGACGAAGGTATCTTGCTTCCTAAATGCACAAACGGATGTGCGGATGATCAACTACGGAGAGCTATTAAAGAGGAACTTAATGACAGTAGTAAACAGAACTTGATCGGAAAGCTAAATACTGTGTCTCCAAAGCTGTTACCAGTGTTGAACAAGGAAAATGAACATAATGGCAACAAGGCGATGTCTAATGGAGAGCTATTCAAGATAAACTCAAACAAAAGCTCCACCACAGGCTCGGATGTCGATGATGATGTGGCTGAAACACCACTTGGTAATTACCAGATGACTAAAGGAATTCAATCGTTCACAAAGAACAGGTACTCTAACATTTTACCATATGAACACTCCAGAGTTAGGCTTCAGCCTTCTCCAATATCCGACCCTTCTATAACCCAACACAATCCGGATGCTATACTATCGAAAGGTATTGAAGACAATTCAAATGAGAATCGCATAAATGACGAAGCCGGTAGTGTTATGGAGTCTGCCCAATCTGTTGAAAACGCTGGTTACTTTTCGCAACAAAGTTCCCCTATTAGAGCAAAATCTGCTGATGTTCAAGAGAAAGATCATCTCTCTGTGATGAACACGGATTCTACTTCAGAACCTTTTAATGATTACTTCAATGCAAATTATTTGAGGCTACCAGAAATTAACCCAGATTTCAACTATATTGCTACACAAGCTCCACTTGCATCCACAATCGATGATTTTTGGAAAGTTGTTCTCTCAAACAACTTGAAAGTTATTATATCACTCAACTCATATGATGAACTGGAAATGAAAAAGTGGGATATTTATTGGAAGTCACAATCTATCAGAAAACATAAGGTTCAGATCATACATACCTACGAGGATGTTTTTGCCATTCCGGGATGTATTCTGAGAGTGATGGACGTTTCCAAATCTGATAACAAGGGTAAAAATGGTGAGAGCGAAACGGATTCAAACTCTCACAGGGTCTACCAAGTACAGTACACCAAATGGCTAGATTCCTTAGGTATTAATATGAAAGATTTTATTCGGATTTATCATGTGAAGAACCTGTTATTAAACGATCCTGATACGCTAATACAGGCTTTGGACAACAATACACCTGACTTTCTCAAGATGTACAGGAAACTTGAACTGGGTTCGGTGAATAGGAATAGCTTTGGCTCACCTGTTTTGGTTCATTGTTCTGCCGGGTGCGGAAGAACTGGTGTTTTCATCACCCTTGATTTCCTATTAGGCATTTTAGATCCCCGTTCTAATGAGTCAAACAAGATCGATGTATGGAACATGTCAACAGACTTGATTTTTGTGGTGGTCAATGAATTGCGCAAACAGAGAATCTCCATGGTTCAGAATTTGACGCAGTACCTTACGTGTTATGAGAGCATGCTTGAATATTTCTATTTAAAGGAGCATTTTTAAATAGTTTATGAGAGGATATATACATATCAGTTTAGCCTATATGGCGAAACAAAGGCTTACGAATTTCCTATCCTTATTGAGGTTTGATGGACATGAAAAGTTGCAAATTTTCCATTAATACTTGATCAACAGATAGAAGACCTTGAAAGGAACTTTTATCCATGTTGTTCTCTAAAAACGCCAAAGTTTCGGCAATGAAGGACTTGGTGCTTACTGTGTGAGCTGGATCATTTTCTTGGTAAAGTTTGTACAGTCTTCTCTCTTCGCATGTTACGTCCTGAGAAACATCTGGATCAGACAGATGATATTTCTCACAATCTCCTTGAGAGGTCTCATTTATCTCTTCGAGGGATTCCACCCACATAGATAAAAATATTCTAAACTCCTCCAAGAATGGTCTCGCACCAGTCTTAAGAAGAGAGGATAATCCAAGTAAATGAATCTTCTTGAGCTTAGGATCATAAACAGAACCATAACAACGGTACCAACTATTGAAAAATAGTTTCAAAACATCATCAAGGGAGGACTCGTTATTTACTAGCCTGCGTTGGTTGGCAGGAAGTCTTGAATTTTCAAGTGGCCCATCGATACTTCCTAAGTAATCTGTCAGTAATTTTATCACATTATTGGGGCTATTGTATGCCACGCGAGCAAGTATTTGGAAAAACTGGCTGGCGTGATAAGGTGTCAACGGTTCTTCCAAGAAAACAGCGCTGAATATGCCTTTGAACGTGAAGTTGTTTGAGAAATGGAAAAGAACAGACATTTCATTTTCCCCAACGTCAGAGAGAACGAGAATATCAAGAATCTCTAGCAATGTGCCGCATACGTCGTCTCGCAGCATTAGTAGATTGTGTGACGTGTGTTTTAAGATTGAATTGAAAGGTGGATACCTATGAAAGTCTTGGGCTCCCAGAATCAATGCGTAGCTCTTCAATATCTCCAAAGACATGGTAAGCAACTCAGTTTGAGTTTCCACGCAATGAAGCAGATATGGCGTCAGGTTTAGGAATCTCTCATCCAGTGCCCGTTCTGCGGGATCATAATTTTGCAGTAGCGAAGACCATAGTTCCAGACCATCCTCCATGAGCAAAGACGAATGAGGGGAGTTAGGGTTGCAGGATGCTTCAATTATGGTTAGAGAGATATCCCAGGTTATCACAGACCGTTTTTCTAGTGATACGGCCAAATACCTTAACAGGCGTAGAAGTACATTCGCAAGAATGGACTGAGTTGAGTCAGAGCTGACAACGTCCCAGAATTGTGGAACAATATCTAAAACCTGAATGAGTAGTTTTTGGTTCACCAAAGGTTTTGTTTGAATAATGATGTCAGTCAACGTATTCAAAACGTATAGTCTTGTTTCTGCTAAGGAGATGTTAGGCAGCAAGTCTTGCAACAGAATAGTAACGAAACTCTCCAAATAGGGTTCAAATACGGCTTTATCAAAGTCCCAGTCGTCTATCATTGTTCTTAGTGCCTGTACCACTGAAAGTTGAACAACTCTGTCGGACTCTATCCTGAACATATGCAAAAAAAACTGGTAGCATTGTTGTTTGGAGTGTGTTGATACTTTCACTCCTACCCAGCCTTCGATAACTAAAGCCACTCTTCTTCTTATGATACGAAGGTGATCTGCAGATATGTCATTATTTGAAGCTTCTGGCAAAAAGACTGTCTCTAACAAACGGTCAAAATTTACCATTTCTGCAATAGCATGGGAACTCAATTGAAAAGCACAAAATAACGAATCCCTTCTCAAGAAGTCATCTATTGAACCTGTCAGTTGCAATGATTCAGTATTCATTTTGTTTAAAAAGTATGGGGCAAGCTTGTCTTGAAAAGATGTTATAAGGCCTTGAAAAAAGTTTTCAGCACATGGTCTTATCTGATATTCATAACTTGAGCTCATTTGTTCATTCACCCACTCTTCGGGATCAACTGACCATGTTTCTAGATCCGCAGGTCTTAGTTTCAAGTACCAATCAATCAGTAAATCAATGAGCTTTATTAAGAGGTCATCTGACAAGAATTCGGAGTTTAGTTTTTGGACAGCAATTTGAACATCAGATCGATCGCTCCTCGATTTTAACATAACAGCTCCCTTTTTTGCAACAAAATCGATTATTTTCTTCAGAATTAAGAATCCTCTAATGGCAATACTTTCCCAAAACCCGGTCTGATTCTCGCTATTTTCCTGATAGACATCTTGAGCTCTTTCAATCAACAACGTAGTGAACGTAATCAGTATAGTATTGGATGATGGGAACATGATAAAGTTCGCAGTAGATGTGGATATCAAATTATAGTAGAGTTTACAGTAACACTTGATGAACTTTTCATATACATCAATACTATTGAAAACGTCATAACTCTTTAATAAAGAACGAAAATGCTCTTGTGAAAGGGCCATGAAGTCCACAACAGATCTGTCTTTCAGCGGAGACTCATATCCATCAACTGCAACTCTTCTTATTATCTTAAGAGACAAATATGAAATCTGAAGCTTCGCAATATCATCCGTTTCCAGTGAGTGTGGTGATGTCCATTTGTTGAAATAGTGTAGATAAATACGAACCAGCAGTGGGAAAATCAAAGGCACTTTAGATTGCATAGCGGGTCTACACCTTCCGATACGAGCAACAGCCAGTATTTTAATAATCTGGTTCAGGTGTATCAAAATATTGTACACCTTGACATCATCTTTCCAAACAGCTTCGGAGTTCAACAAAACCTCTAATTGTTCAAAAAGCTGAGGCCACTCTACAGGAAAGTCTATTCTTGCTATCCTAGCGGCAGCTTGTGCATTCTGAATGGCAAGCCTGTCATTTGGCTCGTCAATCATTTGAAAGATACGGTTTCGAATCTGAGCCTTCTCATCCTTACATATGGCGTTAATTCTTGTCGATCTCCAAAACTTATCCAGACCATTTTTAAACTGGATAATTGCCAGCCACCTTACTTGCAAAGACACCGACAGATCCATGTATATCGATTGCAGCAGAAAATGAAAGCCTGGTTGCGTTTCCCATTCTTTCAGCTGTTGTTCAGCCAATCTCTGAATTTCAGAACCCGCGCTTTGGGGGTTGGAAGCTCTTTCCAACACCTGAACCAAGTCTAACTCTGTAAACTGAGAAGACATACTTCAAAACAGCACATAAATTTATCACTCAGTGCGCTAGTGAACACAGATTCCTGAAGGAATAAAGCCAGATAAACAAGGGAGCAGACTTGTGGCTCAAAGAAGCAGAATGGTTTCCGAACGAATTTGACTTCACTCGTTTCTACCCAGGCTCTACAGCACTTCTTAGTAACACAACTTCGTCTCACACTGGTTGTACAGAGTGTCAGTACTGAATAGTAGCAGCAGCCAATTGTACTTAACTTATGATAGTTTTTTATCTGCGATGATGGTAATGTAAAGATATCTTTGTTCAGCAAGAGTAGTTTTCCATATTTCATAATAGTAACGAAAAAGGGCCAACAAAGATAGAGGAAGTACAGAAGTGGAATTTAATAAAGTCATTTTGGGCATATGTTCTGACTAATATAATCATTATGTGTTGTTTATGTGTTGTATGAATTTGTGCAAGGAAGTTCTAGAATATCATACAAACTATTTCATTGAAGTGTGTTATTGAATTATACAGAGTGTAGACAGCTGGTGTAAGATATCACAGACTACACAATATGTTGCAGTAGATTTTTTTGCTCAGGAAGCCCATCTGTGAGCTTCGTTGTCACCTGCAAACTTCCTCTCAACGTAGCCAAGCTCTTCCTTAACCCTACGGACAGTGTCAGGATCACCCATATTCTTGCCCAAGTTATCTGAAATCTTGATAGCATGATTTCCGTTCACTTCCAAGAGCTTGATCACAATGTTCAGAGGCTCGCTCTTCACTGAGGGGTCGGACTTCCTTTGGAAATCATTCGTGAAATTGGTTCCAATCCCAAATGTGGCCTTGAGGCCGTTTTCTTTAGCGACTTTGGCGTATTCGATGGCACGGTCTGGATTGAGTGAGTCTGAGTAACATATTATTTTTGAGAACTTTGGAAGATGCAAGACCTCGTTGTAATGGTGTGCAATCTTCTTTGTGTATTCAATTGGGTCGCCAGAGTCCTGTCTGACACCAACGTACACATCAGAATATGGTGGATAAAATGTCTTCAAGAACGTATCGGTTCCGAACGTATCAGTTAGAGCCAGGCCTGCATGTTCTTTACCGAATGTCTCGAGCCAATAGTCCATGGCCTTTTTGTTGGCATTAGCATAGTCATTAGTGATGGAAGCAATACCCATCATCCACTCATGTGCCACAGTGCCAATAGGATTCACGTTGTATTTCATCGCAAACAAAACGTTGGAAGTTCCCAAGACCAATTCGGGTTTGCCGAACTCTTTGCAGGCTTTGGTGATCCCCTCCATAATCAGATCCTGGGCCTTGAATGAGCGTCTCCGCCTAGTACCGAACTCGCTGAACACGATATCGTGTTCTAACAGCTTTTTAGTCTTCGCAAACGCTTTCTCGACCTGGCCCTCGTAGGTCCAGTCCGTGTCTACAAACTTGAAATAAGCTTCGGAGACAAGCGCTAGCACAGGAATCTCATACCATATGGTGTTGACCCATAGCCCATCGATCAAGATATCGAGCGAGTAGTGCCCTGGCTTGTCCTGGAGCTCCTCTGCCTCAAAGCGGATTTCCTTTTCGGGATTCAACGAGAACCCTCCTTTCCCAATAAATTCCATGTATTCCTCAGGAAGATAAGGGATCGTCCGCCTGATGAAATCCATCTCCTCTGCAGACACCCGGATGTCCTTCAACAGCAGAAACTGGGCCCTCAGCCACTGCACTGCCTCTTGATTGAAAGTCATCTGCGGTGACCGGTTTGTGTAACGGTACTCAACTTTGACGTCCTTAAAATGCATGAATACGGCCGCATGCATGGTCAATTTGTACATGTCCGTATCGAGAAATGACGTAATTACCGGCTCCATGTTTTCTCACTCTGATTTCCTGCTTCTATACCCTAGATGACAGACTTTGAAATCTTGTCTTGCTTCCTCATCATCATAGTAGTTTACTATACTAATTACATTTTTCATATTTTTCACTTTAATGACAGATGACCTTCCAGTCAGCCTGTTTTATATAACCATAATCTCTGAGAGACGAGAAAAGCCAAAAAGTACTGAAAAATGGGAAAAATCGGTTAATCCCTCCGGTCGTTTCTGGGAGATTTTAGAGGGAAAACCGAGGTTTAGCCAGCAGAAACAACAAAACCTTGGGATTCTGATAATTTTTGAGCGCTGGGACACCAGTGACTCATCCAGAAGTTTCCAAAGCTCATCATCCGTTGGTTTTTGTCAGTCATTTAAAGGATACCGGTACTTCCTTCGCAGACTGTTATAAAGCACCTAACAAGGCTCTCACACTCCAGCAGGCTTGTATCCTTGGTCTGTCGTATAGATGCTGTCATTGATGGCCGTGTCTCGGGTTGTTGCTACGTTTCTTTGGCTACGTCTGGTTCACCCTTTGAGTCGCAGCGCTGAGACTTCGTCGAAAAAAGCGTTCAGTGTCAAACCTGATTATATAAGCCGTATCACGTGATAAGTGGTTTAACTTTGAGTATATAACTGGTTGTGCATCGCCTGCGCGGTGTCAAACATGTTGATTGCAGTCTATATGTATACAAGGGTGTTACGTGATGGTCTTCATGACGCGCTCGAACAGCGTGTCCATCTGGACGTTGTCTATATTTTCGAACAAGCTGGTGAAACTATTGGCGTCGATGGTTTTGGATTTTGACATGTTGCCGTTAATAAAGTCCAAGTCCATCTCGAAGTCCTGTAATTCAGACTCGGGAACGTTGGCGTTCAAGGCTTTTTTCTTGGCTAGTTCATGCAGTTTTTGTGAAAACGAGTCAGGATGTAGCGCTTCAAAGGCCTGACTGTTGTTCGCCTCGTCCACCATCTCTGAGCTTGCCGTCGTGCTCACAATTCCAAGACGGGACTTGGTGTCAAGGAAGATGAAGTCTGCAGCATAGTTCCATACCAGTGCAGATATGTACTCGTTGTGTTCGAATTGACCTAATCTCTCAGTAAGATCAGAGTTGAAAATGATGATACGGCATTTGTGTTGGTCTTCTGTTTGGTCCTGGGCAGCGTTCTTATTCCGTACGTTAATTGCTAGAGCGACCCTACCAGTGTTGGCATCGCATGCCATAAGTCTTGCGATGTGGCCCTGGTTATATACACCGTTCACGTAAGGATGAATGTCGAAACTGCATACCGTTGTTTGTGTCAGGAGATTGAAGGACTGCAGACAAGTTTTCGTGGCAATTATCAACGTAGAGTCGTTTACAAGGTTCAAGGCTTGGATTGGAGTGTCTAGCGTTCTTTCAATAGGCATTCCATTATCGTCCTCCAATAGTTTGAATTCGTTGAATTCGATGATTGACAATTTGTCCTCAAAAGCGTGGAATATCAGGGACCCATCCAGAGACCATGCAAGCTGTACAGCGTTGGAGAAATGATTGTAGTTAGGTAACAGAAGTTTGTTCAAGCACCAGTTATTTTGCTTTGAGTCAAACTTCCAGTACTTGATGCCTCCGTTATTGTCAGACGTCAAACAGCCCTGGGAAGAGTTAATGCTTTTAGGAGCTGTGATAATACTAGTTACTGGTACGTTCAGTCCATGAGGATTCAGCACCTTGGTCTTTAATTGCCATTCCTTGTTTTCACCTAGCTCCCAAAATTTCAAGACATGAGATAGCTCTTTAGAGGACAACAAGCCTTCTGGTGAGTACTCAATCTCATACGTTATCATCCATAGTCCGTCTAGAGTAAATTTGACATCTTGTACTACCGGATCCTGAATAGTCAACTCCAATCTAACTTTACCAGCGGAACTTCCTACACTCGATGTGATGTACTGGTAGTTCACTTGCTCATTTTTGTACAGATCGTAAGTTTGTAATGATGCCATATGTGGAATATAGAGATGTTTCGTTGTGCGGTGTACGCTCAGACAGGTGGTGAAATCTTGTCTCTTTCTTTTCAAAAGCTTTCTCTTCTGTTTCTTCATGGAGCTCATCATATTCGAGGACGACACGGAGGTCTTTGAATTTACCATTGATATTGGTAGCTCAACTTCGTTTGTTGGAGTAGCAAAAACAGGGAACGGGCCATTGATGGCTAGCACTGACGACAAATCAGTAGCATTCAAAAGAGAGATCTGGTAATCGGCATTAGTATCATTTTCTGCAAACTGCAACACAAGCGCGTAATGCTTATCACCTACTGGCAAACATTCGAGTACCACGCCGTTCAACCTTGGTAAAAAATGTTGCATGTTGGTTGATAATTGCCAGAAACTGAGGACTTTCTCCCACCCTCCCGATAGCAGGTAAGCGTTGTCAGCAGTAAACCCTAAAGACAATACTGAGTCGATATGCCATTTCAAAAGTCTGTGTGATTGGTCCTGCACGTTGATCAAATTGATCACACCTGATGCAAACCCAATAGCAAGTTGTTCAGCGTTGTTGTCAATAGCTAGTGCCGTAACAAAATGAGAGTTCATAGAACTACTAGATGATGTGACAGGGACTGGAAATTCCTGAGTTGATTCGTCAGTTTCATGTAGGAGAGATTTGATTAGTACCTGCTTTTTGGAATCCCTGTTGATATACACCAATGCAAGATATTCTCCGTTGTTGGACCATGTGGACAAAAGCACGTTTTCGAAGGTTTCCAGAAGCTTTACCGATCCCTCGGAATATTCATAAACCCTGTACTTGTACGAGTTCCCAGTTTGCTCAGTGGTGATCAATCTGGTACCACCTGCCAATACAGCAAACAGATCGCCAGATATTTCTAGATCCAAGCTTTTAACTTCATCTGTGAGCTTGCCCTTGTATTTCAAAATGGCCACTTTTCCACCACTGGTGAATATCCTAATCTTATCCTGATCCTGGTCTTGTACAGGCTCAATATGCACTACTTGGGTCGAGTCCTCACTAAACAGTTGGCCGAGCGAGTCGTTGTTCGCAAACTTCAGAGTTTTGATGCACTGTCTGGTCTCAATTGAATACACCTTAAGTTGGTTGTTGAAAGGCACCACGTAAGCGGACCCCTCATCTACCATACAGCTCACAAATTTCTTAGTGGCTGACCGATTGTGAATTCTGGGAAGAGCCACTTTCCCTCCAGACACAACAGACAAATTATACATGGGCAGCGCAGTAGAAACGGTCATCTCAAACGCTATGATTTTGCTCACAGCACTACTTCGCTGGTTCCTGTTTAACGAATCACAGAGTGACGATAAGGAACAAACATTCTGGGCTCTATTGTATAAAAACTCATCTCATCGCATCTCATCTCATCACTTCAGGTTTTTTTCCACAGAACCTACATGAGAAAGCAAGATTGACGTTACCCGAACTATATCTATACAATACTAAAAAGAAAGCAAAACACGTGACTATGATTTCTATTTTGTTAGCGTATATAGTGATATCACGATATCTGAAAAATTCGGTTCAAAATGAAAAAGCGAGCGATGCCTAATAGAAACGAGATGAGATAGCACAATCGAGGTTTGCAAACGGTTGAGTGGGATCTATCTGTGAAGAGGTTGCTAGGTCCTCTAGAGCTTTTTGTTGTCCAGGTCTGTGTATAGAAATCGCGGAGATTTTCCAGAATGATCGTTCCAGTGAGATGTTTTTCGTGCGGGAAAGTCGTTGGTGACAAATGGGAAGCGTACTTGAACATGTTGCAAGAAGAAGAACTGGAAGAAGGCGCTGCTTTGACTAGACTGGGGCTGAAAAGATACTGCTGCAGAAGAATGATTCTGACACATGTGGATTTGATTGAGAAGTTTTTGAGATACAACCCACTCGAAAAGAGAGACTAGACTTCCCGAAGCAGACTTCCCACTATGGAAACAGCACCAAGCACTGGCGCAAACTGCATTGTACAATATTTAAACGCGTTTCATTTTCAAATAATCATTACTATATAAGTATTGCTCAAGCTTCCTTTACGTATGTTCTTCAATGCGAAGAAGAACTTTATTCCTTTATTCACTATCATCTGTTTTCATTAGAGTGTCAGACTTAGTATGTACAGGTTTGCCTACTTCTGGGTCTTAGTTACGTTGGGCTAGCCCCTTGTAAGACTTCTTGAACACAAGAATTGAATCGATCTTTTCCAGTGCAAGTTCCAACAGCTCCTTTCGTTTTTGGAGCTCGATGTGCCTAGCTATTCTAGGGTCTTCTTTGGCAAACATCTCAACTTGCTCGTCCGAGAGAACACCAAGCTTCTTGTCCAATTCGATAGGGAAGTTATAGAAGAAGTCACTCAATAGTTCTACGTTCAAAAATAGTACTGCTGTTGACGTCAACTTATCACTTACGGCATTCAAAAACACTTCTGGACATTTATCCTTTTGATTTACCGAGTAACAATTGTTCTTCAGGAATTTGAGTCTGAAATTTAGTAAAGCAGACCTGTCCTGTAAGAACATGGCCTCGTGGCCTCTTTCCAGAAGTAGCGCAGAAAATCCCAACGTTTCCTTTCTGTCAGGGTCCTGTTTGAGGAATTGAATAACCTGATTTAATTTTCGATTTCCTACCGCATTTTTGATCATGTTGTACCTTTCGTTACACTGGCGTAGCTCTTCTTTTACCAATAGAACTGAGTGTTCCTGTGCCAAGGCCCAATCCCGATCTTCTAAATCGATCTCATATTTGAAAGGTTTGATGCAGTTTTCTACCTGGTCAGCAGTCGAGTAGTACTTGGAATTCAAAACATTAACTGCGGTATTAGTAACCAGCTCTTTGATCAGTTCATGGTTTCTAAGCTGAGATTGATTGAGAATGTTGGTCAACTCCTGTACAATAGCATTGGTGACCAGACTTGTTGATAGTCTTCCAACACCAATTTTTGTTAAACTGGACTGCGCCAGTTCAAGCTTCTTATGCCAATATAATGCCGATGATTCATCCTCCAATTCGCTGGTTTTTGAAAGTTCTGGAAGATTTACGTCTTTCCAGTATCTGGCTGCTAAAAGATCCAACACTTTTTGATCTAGTACAGCTCTTAGAATCGATTTAAGGTCATTTCTTGTGAACCGCTCCTGAAACTCTTTGATGGCCACTTTGAGAATATCAACGTTGTTCAAGAGGTAGGACTTTGGGGTGAGTTGACGATCATTGAATTCTACTTTAAACATATACGCAGTATCGTCCAATTCTTGTTGAATCAAACTAGAAGTAGGCTCAAGAGCATTACTCATGGATACTTCTAATATTTTGATCAGCTTTTCTCTTAGCTTTTTGGTTCCAACCTGACAGTTAGTGAAATCTTTTTTGTGCTCTTTGAAAAATGACCGTTCAAACTGTTTCGTTTCTGTGATAGCTGCAGTTTCTGTTTCAGTTGCCTTTTTAGAGAAGAGTCCGCTTCTCTGTGTTCTGTTATCAAAAAGCCTTTGTACAGAGCTTGGATAAGGGCTTTTTGTGATTACTCCCACATAACCCATCTTGAGTGGGTATTTCTTATTGTTCAGAATGGCACGGGCGGTCTTAGCATCCACGAGGTCTAGTTTTGTGATCACACCAATTGTTCTCAAGCCCTGAGGATCGGCGGCTTTAGAGGCTCGAAGAGCTGCACTATTTGCAAGGTCCACATCAGCGGCTGAAATAGCTAATATGATGTTTGGTTCTTCAAGGTACTTGTCACAAAGCTGGCGAATCTTTGATTTCAATTCCAGTGGCTGATCCACAGCTTCTACTTGAATGTAGCCCGGTAAATCGACCAAGGATAAATCTGGAACCCTTGAAGACTTTATGGTGAGTTGAATGGGTTCATCTGATACAGCTTCTGAGCTTGGGACAGCCATGTTCATTTCAAGCAAAAGACGCTTGACTTCCTTGAAATCCTTCAAGTTGTAGATTCTCATATTTGGGAAATCTGCAGTGACTTCTTGTGAGTTGGGTGTGTTGACCAGCGTCAACTCAATAGGTCTTCTTGTGACCATGTTGGAACCCTTGGGTAAAAAATCTCTACCAACGATCGATTCCAACACAGACGATTTACCACTGGATTGCGATCCAATGACAACAATCGATGGCAAAGTCAAATTGGCTGACGTCGAGTCCACCTTGTTCAAAATCGATCTTATCTCAATCATTTGTTTTGTGAGATTCAGCATCTCCAGCTCGGTGTTGTCGTCTAGCTCTCCGGATTCATCCTCATCTTCTTCGTCTTCGTCATTTGTCTTTTCAGACAGATCAGTTGCTTGATCATGCTTGCCACTAGAGTCTTCGTCTTCTGTTAATGATGCTAACAAAGTTGCAGCCGCAACAGCGTCCGATCCATTAGAGTCGCCATTTCCTCCGCTGTCTCCAGACTGTCCGTCACGTTGAAACCATTCCCCGAGCTTATCTCTGACGTCGCCTGTCAGATCTTTGAATTGCGAAATTATATCTTGAGTGTACTGTCCTGCCTCATTCACTTTGTAAGCCACATATGATCCAAACGCTGCAGCTCCTCCTCCAACGTACGCCGGAATCCGGACTACTTTTCCTAAGACACCAGGAAAAAAGGAGGCATACCGCTTATTACTGGCCAGAAACACTCCACTCTTGCCACCGGGGTTCAGTGGCCGCATCCTCATATCATTAATAACGCCTTCTGAGATGGAAGGCCTTATCAGATGCCTTAGAAACCTTGTTCTCCCGAATCCGACAGGAAAGGGCTGCTTGAACAGCCCTTTCTGACACAAGTTGGCAAACATAGTTATACCAACAGTACAGAAACTATTTGCACCTTTGGGGTTCGGCAGATATAGCTCAGATCACCTGCATGCAAACCTCTTCTCACCTTGGATGTTCTAGATGTGCCATCAGCATTAAGTCCACTTTTCATGAGGAGACACTATTAAGAAAATACATATGGTCACGTGATCAATCACGTGACAGAAAAGACTAATGTCCGGGTAACCTGATGTACTGAAATATCCGTGTATTTCCTAATCACCAGCAGGCCTGCTAGGTCGACTCGCTGGGCTCCTTCCGATACACACGCATAGCTTTGGGCTGCTAGACCTTCCCCAGGTGTCTTTTAAAATTCGCGTCTTTTGTGATCTTAATTTTAAGTGAAATTGCACACTCATCAAAATAAACAAAACACGACGTGAACGAGAATATAAAAAATAAACAAACCGAAATTATAGACAACTTTGTAAGTGTTTTCAAGGAGACGTTTGATAAGGCAGAGAAATTTTGATTTGAGAAAGGTAGGCAAGATATTTGGAAGCTCTGAGTAGCAGAGCGCATTTGTCAGTTTGAGAAGTATAAAGTAGTGAAATTTGGTAAATTTTTGCACTACAAATTGATATTTTAGAAGTGTTTTTCCAGAGAATATTTTTTCCGAAGAGCAATTCGAGACTTTGTGATTGAGGGGAACGTGAAAAGAAAGTGAATAAAAAATCCAATGGCTGCCAAAGTTGTGAAGACTACGAAAAAGTCTACTGCGAAATCCGCGAGATCTAAAGTGAAGGCCAGCGCCAAGGTATCAAAGACCAGCGCTCTGCCAAAATACAAGGGTATGTGAAAACAATGATTCCGTTATTTTGGTGTTTTTACCGCACGCCGCCTGGCACTGTACGAAAAGAAGCTTTTTTACTAACTATAAGCGGGCGTATTTTGTTCCGCTGTTTCTGTAGAATTGATTACCGAAGCCATTGTCTCGCTAGCCGAGCGTGGTGGGTCTTCAAGACAAGCCTTGAAGTCGTACATCAAGGACAAATACCCTGTGGGTGACAATTTCGATACCCAGTTCAACTTGGCCGTCAAAAGAGGATTGGAGACGGAGTACTTCTCGCAACCGAAGGGTCCTGCGGGCTCTATCAAGCTTGTGAAGAAGGTCAAGACGGAGGCTGCACTTGCACCTGCGCCAAAAAAAGCGGTTTCTGCTAAGAAATCTACTTCTGCTAAAAAGGCCGTCGGTAAAGTCACCAAAAAGACTCCTACTAAAAAGGCCACCCTCAAAAAGACTGCTGCTAAGAAGACTCCTGCTAAGAAGACTCCTGCTAAGAAGACTGTTGCCAAAAAATCAGACAAAAAGCCTGCCAAAAAGTCTAAGAAATGAGTGCGGCTATTCTCTGAGACGTGAAAAAGCGCTCTCATTGCGTGCTACAATAAGTTCATTTTTCTCTTCTCCCCAATTGGCTTCTTTCTGTTTTGTTTTACTTCTATTCGTCTTTTTCGGGTGGTGTGTTCAAAACTATCTCCCCAGCTAAAATTCCTCTGTTTACCCCTAATAATTCACTTCAAATCCGGCTCTATATTGTGTTATTTCAGTTTGATTAAAATTACAGGCTTAACTCGGCGCACCTTTATTCCTTTCTATTTCCGGTATTATGATATGGTACTGATTTTAGTTGCCATATAAATCCTAAGTTTTCTGCTTCATAGAGAAGCAGAATCGACATATCGCGCGTCCTGCCATCGTAACGCCAATCATAGGGAAATAGAATGCACCACTCGGATTATGACTAGTGTAATATTAACTTTTGAAGAAATGTTTGACGATACTCTGCTTCTACACTAATTCGAAAGCCACACAGAAACCTTGATATCTCTGTCCCAAACCGCTTCTGTTTCCTTATTAGGACGGTTAGTGATGGTCTACAATGGTGTCTGTCAGGTTATTGTCAGTAAATCCGTGAATATCTATCATTTAACTACAACTTGTACCCTACTATCTAATGAATGAGCCAAAGTAACAGTATCTCCCACAGCTAACTGCACCCAACTGTCCTATTGCAATGAGTCGTCATCGAGGTATGATAGATAAAACTGACGCACACGTGATTTAGTTGGAAGCAGTGTATCACTGTAGCCATATGTCAGGGTAACGTATATCACTCCTTGAAAAAGAAATTACCGACAAACGCTTTAGAACCGAAGCGATGAGGAAGAGATGAACACATGAACAGATGAACAGACACAATTGTGCATACTCTAAGAACACCAGCATATAAGAGATTAGGTCGTTATCATTTACTCAAACCGCTGTTTAGTAAATTTTGTTTTCTTTCTGACTAATTTGTGAGCTCTGTTGTTGCACATCAAAGGACGTCGGTATATGGTTGGTTCAAAAATTGAAGCTTTGAAGATATGAAGGATGCGTTAGTGGAGTACAACATCCATTCCTTCGATTCGCTTCTACCAAGGCTTCCGAAACAGGCATGCCTCTATTTGAAAACACTGCCTTTACTGGAAGCTGTCACTCACCAGTTACTAGGATTTCTTTCTTCAAATACGCTGCGAACAACGATCAGTATCATAGCTGACAAGAACTGTAGGAGGTATCGCGTGGAGCACGAACTATACAGGACACTTTTCACTATGTTTGTCAAGCTGATTAAGACATATACTAATATTCCGTCCAAGCTCTGCGTGTCACATATTCTTCCTGGGATATGGAAGCCGCATCACCCACCCCCATCATTCATCCAACAGCACGAGGTCTATATCACCGTAGTGCTACGCAAAGTAAACATATGCATATTTTTGCTTACACTTATCGGAGAATTGCCGTATGGCGTCAGCTTTCTCGCCGATAATTTTGTGGAAATCTTCTGTTATAACTCAGAAGCGACTAAAATTGAGGACCTGTTTAGCGCTGACAGATCCAAAATTGTTTATGGTAAGCTATTAAAGCCACAGACGGTCTTATATTTGGATTTGATGACCCAATATTATATTGCTGCGCTGATATCAACATCTAGTGAACATTCTAGGGAATCAAGTTTGCTTGAAGACATTTTCCCTGACAACATACTTGACAAGTATAGAAATAGAACTATCCATTCCCATGGTAAAACAGTAACTCTAGATTTCCATTGTGTTGAGATTGATTTTACTCAGAGATGTGCACGTCGTAAAATATCAATTATGGAAACTGCAACCCTCGAACAATTGTGCAAGAAGTACGATTGGGAAGAGTGCTGTAAGGACCTATACACATACGCTGCCAAGAAGGCACAATGGTTATTATATGGTAAATATATGAGCAAAAGTTCAATTGCACCGCTACCTATTAACAATGCTGCCCCAACAGTTGCTCATCTGGCGCCTTTATCTACTGAGTCGGGCAAACCTGCTATTCCCCTCACGCAAGACACTGTTTCACAGGGATCACCGACCTCAAACAAAAGAAAATTGGAAATAGACACCGAAGCACCAAAGCAGGCAGCACCTGGTCCAGTCGCCGGATCTGTCAAGCATTTCAAGACAAAACCAAAGCAGAAGAAACGGTGGACCACTGAAGAAGAAAACACGCTAAAAGAGGGACTCTTAAGATTTGGCTCTGCATGGTCGAATATCCTGTACCATTACGGACCAGGAGGGACCATTTCTGAGACCTTGAAGAACAGGACACAGGTTCAACTAAAAGACAAGGCCAGGAACTGGAAAATGTACTACCTAAAGAGTGGGAAACCGGTCCCCTCGTACCTGGAGAAAGTTACTGGAGATATTAAGAGAGGCATGGCCGCTAAAAAGAAGGCCAGTACACCTACGCAAATGTCTTCCATTACCACCTCAACCACCATGGCGCAGACAGCACAGAAACCTTAAACCGCACCTACCTTGATCTCAAGCTACAATGCAGACTGACTCTTCTCTATTCTCGCATGAGTCTTATGTATTGCCTACGTATTGCAAACCACATACGTACATCCTTTGCATATTTTACCATGGGAAACATGCATTATTTCCACTCTGCATAACGTAGATTTAATTGCAAATAAAACTCTACCTCAAACCCCTACCGATATTAAGAACAGTACGTGCAATTCAACATGTGTATCCAATAGTATTGATAGCCGTATCACTAAACGCAATAACGCAAAATCTCTGCTACTACAAACATCAATTTATTTAGTTTCCTGTTGTAACATTTTCAAGAACAGATGTGACGACTGTCAGCGACAGGTTTTGAGGTTTAGCCTTTAGTCCTTTTTTATTTGAATCTTGTAATTTTACATACCGGTGTAATCAGATGCTAGGGAATGGTCTCTGTGCTTCTGAGGTTTTGCGGATTTGGATAAAACAAATGGCCCAAATGACTACAGTACTGTGTTGTAGTGTCTGGCGTCTGTAGTTTCTTTTCTTCCCTTTTTAAAGAAATCATCAGTGTAAAATGTATTTCGGTACCCAAAACGTGTTACTTGTGGATACTACTGCGGTTTCCTTTACTGATATCCCCAATTGTTAGCTTCTGCTGAAGCTGCTGAGTTGGCAGGCTTCTGCTGTGCATGTCTCTTTTTTTTTGCAGGTGTACTGTAAGTATATATATGGCTAAGAGTAGGTGAAACTCTGGTATAACAACGTTGAGCAGAGCGTGCAGAGACTGAAATAGTCCAATAGCTTCATTGTCTGTAGTATGCCGGTTGGTTGTTCTGGGACCTTTCGCTTGCTGCAAAGAGAAACAGGATGATGCCAATGACGTCAAACGCCCATACAGTGGGGCCCCAAGAATTAATAGTACAAATGGGTACAAGCCCTGTCATGCAAACTCATAATGATATATCAGAGAAGATTCGGGGAGCCAAGGCAGAATGCAAGCAGCTTTATGACCAGATAAATCGGGTCAAAGGTAAAATTCAGGACACCCAGCTGATGAATCTGTCGCACAACGTTCGGTCGTTGCAAGAGGTGAATCTGCGTCCTGTGAGAACATTGAAGGGTCACAACAACAAGATTGCGGACGTAAAGTGGAGCCAGGACTCCTCGTCTATTCTAAGTGCTAGTCAGGACGGATTTATTATCCTCTGGGACCCGTATACTGGCCTGAAAAAAAGCGCAGTGCCACTGCTGTCCCAGTGGGTGTTGACAAGCGCCATCAGTCCCAAAGGTAACTTGGTAGCTAGTGCAGGTCTCGATAACCATTGCACTATCTATCGAGTCTCCCAAATGAATCAAATTCAGCAAACTGTCGTATCCATATTCAAAGGACATACCTGTTACATTTCTGCTACAGAGTTTCTGAATGAGCGTACCATCCTTACTGCAAGCGGAGACATGACATGTGCTATGTGGGATATACCTAAGAGCAAGCGGGTCACTGAATTTATTGATCATCTCGGAGATGTTTTGACCATGGATATTCCACCAGTTAATACCTCAAGACATGGAAATAACTTCATTTCTGGAGGGTCTGACGGATATGCATATCTATGGGACGTAAGACAACCAAATGCAGCCCAAAGCTTCTTCGTTAGCGACAGCGATATAAGCTCGATTAAGTTCTTCAACAATGGAGAATCTTTTATGACGGGATCTGATGACGGAAGCGCTAGATTGTTTGATCTAAGAAGTGACTGTCAGATTTCCACATACTCATTATCAGACGGATTACATCAACAAACGAATCATTATACACATACCACATCAGTGAATCATCCATCAAGTAGAGGTCGATTTGGTTCATCGTCCTCTTCTACTTCTTCATACCCAATTGTAAAAACTCCACAATCGATGACATTTAAGGAAAGTTATATTGAAGACCAGGGAGTTATATCAATCGACTTCAGTGCGTCCGGAAGATTAATGTTTGCATGTTATGCTGATTATGGGTGCGCGGTATGGGATATTATCAAAGGAGAGATGATAGATAAGTTAGATGGACATCGTAATAGAATAAGTGCTGTGAAGAGAAGTCCTGATGGTATGGCTGTCGTATCAAGCTCCTGGGATATGACTCTCAAGGTATGGTCACCACTTCCGAAGTAGAATGCCAAACTTTATAGGATACCATGAAGCTAGTGTAACAGTTATTAATAGTCAACAAACGTGTTCTTCCTTTATGTGTTGGTCACTGCGAAATTGCCTTGATCTTCACCAATTCACAGATTTTTAGTAACATTTCGTTCGGCAATTGAGACAAAAGAACAACAACCTCTTCCTCCCCGCTATGGAGTGCCTTCTTAATCATATCTGTCACAGGTGGAAACGCAACGACTAGAGAAACGATTTTTTGCACTTCGTCTACATCACATGAAGGCAGAAGTTTGATTAGGTTTTGCACATCTTTCAAATTCTGCTCCTTAAGCCCGGTTTCTTGGATCAATGGAACAGGTCCACTTCTCTGAAGCTCCTGTCGAAGTTCTGTATTGTACAAAGGGAAACTGACCTGATAATCGGTGTTGTATGCGGGTTCATCAAAGGACAAAACATGTCGTATTGTATATAGAGTCCCAGTATATTTCAGACGAGCGACTAATCTCATTTCAAATTCACCCCAGCCTTGTTCATTCAAGGTGAACGGTGGCTGGGTAGTTTTCTTTACTGGATTTTGGAACGATGGATGTAGATGGTATGTGACATGTTCAAACATGGTTGCGGGCTGTTCTTCTCCATTCTCAGCCAGTAAAAACAGTTCAATCCTCCATTTCCTCGTCGGCAGATCGAAAACCTTAGGTTTATCCGGCAACACTATTTGCTGAGTTCTTACTCTTATTAACCTTGTGAGTGATGGCTGTTCTTGGTGCTTCAAAATCACATTCTTGTTAGTATGGTCTTTATTGTTATACGCATAACCTACCAACCCTGTGCTAAAACTTACCGAAGGAGAAGCTTCCTTCATCTTTCAAACGAAAGATTGACCTATAAGCAGGGCAACATCTTCAGGCATTTCGGGTACCGATACACCATTTTTGGCTCTCGCTGACAGGACAATGCAATACCTTTTCAAAATACCAGTTATCATATCAACTTATTTTTCAAGGCAATACACTACAGATTCTAACCTAGAGTTTGCGACTTAATGATTAGATGAGCTTGCTTGTGATAATTCACTGGTATTCAATCATATAACGTGGAGTATTTTGCCGTTCAGTAGAATTACAGGTATAAACGTATGAAGTTGGAAAGTAATATGTGCACTATTCAGTGTTCTTCTTCACATAGTCCCATAAGCTCTTGAGCAGACTCTCTGGTAGGCTATATAAATCAATGACGAACTCACCCTTTTCTACGTCATTTGTGATATTCATTTCAGGAGTCCGGTTGTCTGTTATCATTTGCACAACGCCAACCAACGTATCCTCATTCAATTTGGTCAAGCCAAATGCAAGCTTTTCTAGATTTACCGAGCCCTTCACCGTGGATGCGGTTGCTGTTTTGGCTTTCTTGTTCTTTAGGTCTCCGTTGGTAGCGGCTAATGCCTTTCTTTTATCGCCAACTGCTGTTGTGGTCGTTGCGCTAGGCGTGGTTGCTGCTGAGGTGGTTTCTTCAATAGGTCCGCTTTTCTCGAGCTCGGCTCTTAGTAGAGGTTTATTGGTGGGAACCTGAATGACATGGTCGATCTCATATGTGTCCTTCATGAAATGTAGGTCATGAGTTAGCTTCCTTTCACCGCCCTTCTCAAGGAGATGTCCACTGATCAACAACTCGAAACCACCCCAGCCCTGCTCTTCGATACGGAAAGGTGGTTCTGTGAAGGTTCTGTGGGGGTTTGCAAAGGTTGGATGCAAATGGTACACGACTTTGTCGAAAATGGTGGCTGGAACTTCGTTTCCCTTATCATCCAACAGTACTATTTCAATGGTCCATTGACGCATGGGGAAATTCTCTACAGGAGGGGGCACATCCGGAAGCACCGCCTGTCTGGTCTTGATTCTAACTGTCCTCTTAACCGTCTGTTATGAATAAATCAACAATTGCGTTGATTTGCTAGTGTTAGTAAATCGTGATACGAACTTGATTGGGAACCTGCTGTATTAATGACACACATCTTCATCTTCCATTAATTCCATCTAGAACCCATAGTTGAACAATGAAAAATTACCCAAAACATACCGCTACCATTCTGTATTGAAATGATTGTTGTCGACCTGTCTAAGATCCTACTCTGAGTGATTTTTCATCTCTTTTTACAACTTTATCTTTAAGAAAGTATAAGTGTTTAGTTCACTTGATTGTTTTCATTAGGATTCTTTTATCAACTATTATGATGAATTAGTACAGTCCATACAAAAAGCGTTTGGGTATAAAAGACAGTTAGAAGTTCCAATGGATGGGCCCATAATATTGTGAAGTTTCTGGTTGTTCTTAGGTTGTTTGTTAGAATGTTTGAGTCATGTTCTCCTTGTTGCAGGTCATTGATGTGATCTAAAGAGAGATGAATGTTGTCACGTGATGTACATATCCTTACAAAGATTACGTATGTATTGCAATACCACAGTCGGTTCAAAACGCTGGTGTCTCCCGACGACTTGATTACCATGATTAGGTTTGTTTCACCGCTCAACTTGTTCAGCCTCTGCATTCAGTTCGATAAACAATGACTTTATTGTTGGGACGTGGAAGGTTTAAAAAGGTCATCAGGTCGAGGGATATAACACACCAAAGCTCTCTGTTATTGGGCAGTATTTACAAGAGAATTGACACAGATCCTGAGGCTTCCAAGCCTCGTGGAAGTAGTGTCGTAGGACCAAAGTTACAATCCGTTGAAGACCTTTTTAAACTGGGAAGCGACACAGGTTCTTATCACAGAAGGAGATGCCTTCAGTTCAGTGGGTAACGTCTTCCAGTCTAGTTTCCCAAACACCTGTTTCAGTTGCAGGGTTGGTTCAGAAGCCTTCAATTGTGTCAAAATTTCGACTACACGAGCTTCGACTTCTTCCTTAGAAGCCACAGGCAGTGCAGATAAGTAGCTGTCAATAATTTTGATCTCATTGGCTTCTTTCTCGACTAGATCATCCCTATTGTTCTTGATAAACTCAGCAATCGAATCCTTTCTCTGAGAAATGGACTTTGTGTACAGATCAGATAATGTGAACTCGTTCAAATCTGAGTCCTTGTTATCAATTTCTAGATTCTTGATATTAGATAGCAAACCTCTGATCGTAGTCTTCTTCAAGTCATCCTTTGCGATCATAGCCTTCTTCAAGTCTTGTTTTAGAAGCGTGATAGCTTTCAAGTAGCCTTCAGAACTTGCATATCTGACAAAGACTGGGTTAAATGCAGCTCGGCTTACTGGGGCTAAAACTTTAAACATGGTCTCGAATATGTGATAGGTCGCCTCTGCTTCGGATTCAAACAATGCATAGCCGTTAATACGGAACAACTAATACTTTTATGTGGTATGTTTCATTCGTGGTTGATGCTTTTCTTCTTTTATAACATCATCATAATCTTCAAGTTGAGATATCGTGACCGCAATATGGTTCACCAACGGGGTCCAATCTCCCGCGAGTTGGCACTCGTTCTTACAGCAGAGCAAGTATTAGAAAAACGGTGTATTGTGCTCGTCACGTAGATTTAATTGATATCTATATTTATGCTGTATACCAAGTTATTGATGTGAATATTGTCAAGAACGTCACTAGTTTGCCAGCCGGAGCTCACTTTTCGCTCTCTTTCTCCAGAAACTCAGTCCATAAAGAGACGAAGTTTTGAGTACGCGATTCGGTACGGTTGGCGTTCGGATTTTGAATAAGACCCGCTTGGGTCTTTTTATCTGAGTCCCAATTGAGGAAACTGGATATGAGTTCAAGCACTTCATACTTTTTAGGATCACCTCTAGGAATGGTCACAAAGGAAATGAATAAATTGGAAATTAGCTCCTTGTCAACATTCTCAGAGTCATTACTTTGTTTCAGCATAGCTAGTGCTTTTGTCAGATGTTCATTTAGAATTATAGCTTCATGACGTAATTTCCCGATTTGCAGCACTCTTTCCTTCACTTCTTGTTCATATTTATCTTTAAGAGCTACATCCTCTTGTAGTGATTTCACTTGTTTTTCCAAATTAGTTAACTGGGCAGTTTTTTCCTCATTAATGGCAGTGAGTTTGGTGATTTCTTCCGTGAACTCACTCGTTTCTGAAGCTCTTTGTTTCGACAAAACCTCAATTGTGTTTTCGGAGTCCGCTAGTTGGTTTCTTAAGTTTTGCACCAACTGTTCCAGCTGCTGTATGTTTTCTGTATTCTGTTGGAGCTGCTGTTGGTAGTCCAAGATCTGCTCTTCCATTTCTCTCTTGTCTTGCTTCTCATTATTTATTATCACCTCCAGATTTTCAATCTGAGATTTCAGACTTTTGATCTCCAAACTCAACGTTGAACTTAGGCTTGACTGTTCGCTAGCTTTACTGTTGATCTGCTCCTCCAGCTGCTTCACTTTGGAATTGAACTGTTCGCACTCGTTATTCAGGTCCTCGCAGGCCTTGTTAAGGCTTAACACTTCTTCGTTCAGTGATGAGATCGTCTCCCTGTTCTCCTGGATCTCTGAATCTGAGGCTTTCAGCTTATTCTTCAAGTTTATGTTTTGATTCTCGTACTCATTTAACTGCTCCCTGGTCATTTCGAGCTCCTGTTGGGCTTCTTTCATCTGACTGAACACCGTTTTCATGGAAGAAAGTTTACTTAAAAGAGTGTTGTACTTCAACTCATAGTCATCTCGCTCTTTTCTAACACTCTCTAGTGATTCATTATCATCTGTACCCTGTATTTTTTTATTTTTGCCGCCCTCTGGGTCTGTAACTGCATCTTCTTGAACAATCTCAAGCTCTGGCTCTTGTTCTGCCTTATCCTCCCCAATTTCCTGCGGCGTTGTTTCCATCACAACATCTGTCTCCTGCTCAATCTGCCTTGCAGGAGTCTCTTTTGGCATGGCCTTGGGTTCTAAAGCGTGACCGGCCTTCGGCTTGCTGTTGTTCTTCTTCTTGTTCTTAGCCATTGTAGACCCGTGACCTTTGATCCTTTAGCAAATCTGTTTGAATTCAGAGTACCGTCTCACAGACTTCCCAAGTATTAAATGTACAGTCTGGAAACTACTTAATTACTAGTATGAAAGTCAACCCAACAGGTAACAACTGATTGTGTTCTTCTTACCATTCAATTTGGTGATGTTCCTGTAATCCATCGATTGATTTTCGTAAATAATGGAACTTTGACTGAAATATCTGATAATGACCAGAATTTCAACAAGAGGAAAGTTGGATAGTATTTGGCGTTGAGCTCTGGTACTGAAGCAGTCTCTGTACACCATTAAAGGAAATAACAACTGCTGATAGATTCCATTCGAGGTTTGGAAAGTCCTCGCTTTACATGTTACAATGAAGGACATTCAGCAGCAATTGCGCAATGCAAACAACAAAACTGCGTCGTTTGGATCCAAGCTGTCGACAGATAAGACTACTGAGCCAATTGAAACAATAGATTTAGACTTGGATGATGATGATCTGGATTTGCTTGTTTCACAATCGAAAAGGAAGGAAAGCAGCGTTAGGATCCCGGATGAAGAGCATGAACCAAAACAGGTAAAAAAACGGAAGACCACAAGTGCTGCGATCAACATTCCCATTCATAAATCGGTAGTTCCGCCGAAACCAACCGTTAATTCAGCGTCTAATATATCCGTGGAAGAATTGCTAAATTCAATTCCTTCTGTGGATTTGGATAATGTTACTACGAAGGAAGTTACCGGGTTTTCGTGGAAGGGTAAAGATGAGGGATCGAGCGCAGGGAACGCCGGGCCAGATCTTCCAGAAGGTCGTCCAAATTGTTTGTGCGGGCTGACAATTGTATTCACAGGAACGTTACCTAATTTGGAGAGAGGAACTGCAGAAGACCTGGCTAAAAAGTATGGAGCACGGGTGACAAAATCTATTTCAAAGAAGACGTCCGTCGTAGTGTTAGGAGAGGAAGCAGGTCCAAAGAAGCTCGAAGCCATCAAAAAAAACAACATTAAGGCAATAGATGAGCAAGGTTTCAGGTCTCTGATCTCTGGAATGCCTGCAGGAGGCGGCGACAACGCAGAAGCTGAGAAGGCCAGGCAAAAGTTAAAAGAACAAGAAGAGCAAGCTCTTCGAGACGCTCAACAAATGGCTAAAGAACAGATGGAAAAAGAGAAGAAAACTCGAAAAGAATTAGAACAAGGTCACAATCTGTCTAGTAAAAGTGTAGTTGCTGAAGGTGATAAACTTTGGACTACTAAATATGCACCAACAGATCTTAGACAAATGTGTGGTAATAAGGCTGCTATTCAAAAGCTTAAAAACTGGTTGGAAAGCTGGAGTTCGGGCAACAAGCCAAATGATAGAGCTGTAATGTTGAGTGGGCCTCCTGGGATCGGTAAAACCACTGCAGCACATCTAGTTGCGAAGTCTCTAGGATACGACGTTTTGGAAAAAAATGCTTCAGACATCCGTTCTAAGGGTTTGTTAAATGCAGGCGTAAAATTTGCAATGGACCACAAATCAGTTATTGGTATGTTTAAAAATGTCTTGGGTCAAGACACCTCCAAGAATGGGAAACGTTTTGTCATTATTATGGATGAAGTGGATGGTATGAGTGGTGGTGACAGAGGTGGTGTTGGACAATTGGCGCAGTTCTGTAGAAAGACTAACACGCCTATGATACTTATATGCAACGAGCGAAATTTGCCGAAGATGAGACCATTTGATCGCTCGGTGCTTGATATACCTTTCAGGAGACCGGACGCACAAGCAGTGAAAGCTCGGTTGATGACAATAGCTATGCGTGAAAAGTTCAAGCTTGATCCGAATGTCATTGACAAGTTGGTGTCGGTTACCAGTGGAGATATGAGACAAATAATTAACCTTTTGTCAACCATAACGACGACTTCGAAGACTATCTCAGGTGACAATGTACACACACTGACAAATAACTGGGAGAAGAATGTTGCACTTAAAATATTTGATATTACACCGAAACTTTTAAGTGGCGGCATATACACTGAGAACGGATGCAAACAGTTTCCTTTGTATAAAAAAATGGAACTCTACTTTGATGATTTCGATTTCACTCCTCTAATGATACAGGAGAACTATACGTCTACCAGCCCTTCTAACATTCCAAATGGTCAGACTCACTTGAGTGTAGTAGCCGCCGCTGCTGACTCTATTTCAGAAGGTGATCTTGTTGATAGGAAGATTCGTAGTGCAGACCAACAATGGTCATTGCTTCCTCTTCATGCTGTCTTGTCTACGGTAAGACCAGCATCTCTGGTTTCTGGAAGTATAACTAAACGAATAAACTTCTCGGCATTTTTAGGTCAGAATTCTAAGGCTGGAAAGTTCCTCAGACTGCTACAAGATATTCAATACCATACAAGACTAAGCACATCGACAAACAAATTAGGGTTGAGGCTACAGTATATGCCCACTATGAAAAAGCATCTCCTCGATCCCCTTTTACATGACGGGACCAATGCTGTAAAGCAAATTATTCAGTTTATGGACAATTATTACCTAACAAAAGATCATTGGGATGCAATAATGCAATTTTATGTTGGAAGTGAAGAAACCACTATGGCTCTCAAAAAGATCCCTACCGCCACAAAATCTGCATTCACTCGTATCTTCAACAATTCTCCTCATCCTACGCCAATCACGAAAGTGGGATCATCGTCTGCTAAGAGTTCTACTGCTGCTCGTCCGGACTTTGAAGATGTTGTTGATAATGACGACGAGGTGCCGGCTGAAGAAGAAACACAATCTAATGGTTCTGAGATAGACTTCAAGAAGGACAAATTTATCAAACAGGTTAACCCAAAAAAGTCCAAGTCAAAAGCAAAGAAGTCCTCAAAATCCAAATGATTTGATTAATTGTAAATTTATGACAGCTATTATCTATTCTATATCGTCTAATTTACCCAAGAATGCATCTTTAATCCAGTAGTATATTCTCTGATAGACAATTCGCTGAGCGTTGTGGTAGTATATTGAGTGATCGGAATCCGGAAAAATGTGTACATCGTAATTCCTGACATTTGCCATATTCAACCCATCCAAGAATTCGTACGTGTTTTGAATATGAACATTGTCGTCGGCAGTTCCGTGAATCACCATGAATCTTTTGCACGAACTGAACGCACTAAAATCCTTGAGTTTAGCGTTGTTATTATATGGTTCAGGTTTTGAGGGGCTTCCAAGGTATCTCTCGGAATATACAGAGTCATAGTGCATCCAGTCTGTGACTGGAGCAACCGACACCCCATAGTTGAAAGTCTGTCCTTTATCGGACTCAAGAGTTTTCAACGTAGTAAAGCCACCGTAAGACCAGCCCCAAACAGCAGTTTTTCCAGGGTCAATTAATTCCTTATTTTGTTCGATATACTTTTGAGTCACCTGAATTATGTCATGGGCCTCCCACTTTCCGATATTCTTGTTTGCCCAACTTCTAAATTTCCAGCCTTTTCCACCAGTGCCACGAGGCTCAATTTTGAGTACTATGGCTTCAAGTGTAGAAGCCAAGCTTTCTTCCAAACCAATAGTAAACTTTGCAGTGAACGTCTCGGAACCTGGACCACCATAAACTTGTACAAGAAGAGGGTGTTTTTTGGAAGTGTCAAAGTTCTTAGGCATCACCTCTATGTAATTCAACTTGATACTGTCGTTCAAAACCATTTCGCGATAGGATGAAATAGGATAATCATAATCGCTTTGTGCTCTGATAATATTTTCGTTTCGACTTAAATTGACCACTGATGTGATATCTTCGCTGGTACTAGGCAATAGATCTTCAAATTTCCCTGCTAATTTCGAAGGAACGCCAGGTCCTAGATATTCCCTGAGCGCATATTTACAACTGGCAGATACTGTGACTTTAGAATACTGCATCTCTGTAGTTGATTCTAAGTTTTTGGTTTCCGGTTCCCCTTGCAAAGACACCTCGTGCAATTGTTGTGACATCGGATGGTAGGAGTTCGCATGGAATAAAACTGTGTCACGTTCTCTATCATATCCTACAATGTCTTTAACCTCCCAATTGCCAATTGTAAGTTGTCTTGGATTTGTGTCGGTAGTAGAGGAGAAATGAAATAAATGCAGATATCCTAACTCGTCCGGAATTATGTCAACAAACCCTGGGACTTTATCATTAGGCCGATTCAAGATAATGATTTCCGGAAATTTCTCAATCCATCCGTTGTAATCATTTGAATTTTGTGTTCTAAGAACTCTTACTTGAGATGTGGGCACATCAAATACCATGGCATTCATTACAGTAGATTTTCTGTCAGTCATTTTTATAAGTATCTCATCTTTATCAATCCATTTGGCGTAATACAAAAGAGTATTGTCGAGGTCCTTAGGTAACTGTAGCATAGTAACATTGTTTGTGATAGGACTGTAGTGGTATAACGTGATTATAGGATTTGATTGGCCAGGTAATGGATATTTTATGCTTTTCAATGAGGAAGTTTGCTTATTGTTGATGAACACCTGGTATTCGTATTCTGATACATCTGTATCATCAATCTTTGTAAATAATAGGCTACTGTCATCTGGAGCCCACCAGACAGCGACATCAGCAGCTAAGAGTTCTTCCTCGTAGACCCAATCGGTTTTTCCATTCAAAACGTCAACTGAACCATCAAAAGTGACTCTAACAGCATCACTACCGTCTGAAACAGTCTGGACATATAGGTCATTATTGTAGACAAAATACAGATATCGATAGCCTGGTGAAAAGTGGCAGTACGCTAGCCTTGGATGAGGAGACTTTGAGTCTTTGGATATTATCGGATGAAGCGAATTCTGCTTTATGTTATAGAGCCAGTATAATCCAGTGGATGAGTGTCTGAACTCTTGTACGATATTAGACCCTATTATTGCGTACTCTAGCGAGTAGCTTACCGTGATAAATTCGACGTTGTACCTGACACCGTTAAATTCAAAATCCAACGGGGATATGGGCTTGTGAAACGCGTCATTTTCGAGCTGTTTCGCTACGATGGTGTCCTTCTGTTTGCCATTATCCTCGATTGTAATATATATGCCCTTGTCATCATTTTTGTCCAACTGCTCAAACAGCGGCGGGGTCAAAAACTTGAATGTCTCTTCCCTATTGACAAACGTCCCATTCAAAAATGCTTCGACTGGAAATCCTCTTGGGTTTATGACTGGATCTGACTTTGTCCAATTCTTCAGATGAGTGGACTGTGTCGGCAGCTCGAATAAAATAGTCATGGTAATCGAACTAGCCACCAGGATTCCTATCCATTTTAGCCATATTTTGAACCTTCGAGCTCTTGTGTCATCTTCGAACGGAAAGAACTGACGCTCCACATCAGCATCACCCTCTGTTGAGTTCTTGGAAGGTTCTTCAGGATCCGATTCCTGGAACGACTCCAGCTCGAAGTTCGGTACATGTTCCCCTGATTTTCCTGGCGGCAGTGAACTAACGCTGGAGTTCAGCTTCTGTAGGAACATATGCGGATTGTGTCTCTTATGAGTTGACATCTCTACGAAAAATCGATAACTATCTACCCAGATTGTTCGTAGTAGACTTCTAATCCACGTTTGGTCGTGGCAAAAGCCTTACTATAGCGTTTATATAGTGTTGTTCAGTTCACAAAGGGCTAATCGATGTGTGTATCTTATGTTTACTTTTTGATATGCGCAAGTTGGTTGTTTTACGTCAATGGTCCATAGTGATACGAATCTGGCAAAGATATGAACCGGAGAAGGCTCAGAACTTGAAATGAGGTTTTGGGGCCGCAACTCCAACCTGCATGGATGAATGTGATAAGGTCTGATTGGAACAGGATTTGCGAGTGTAGTGAATTACTTATACATAAGACTATGGAGAATGAACGTAGAACATTTATTCTTGAGCAGCCAAAGCAGCAATCTTCTCGGCAACACGAGCAGCTCTTTCTTCCTTGGTCAACTTGACTTGTCTGTACTTCTTGGATTCAGCAGCGTATTGTTCCTTGGTGAACTTCTTCTCGGTTGGCTTGAAGGATGGGTCGGCTCTGATAGCAGCGTGAGCCTCAGCGTAGATGTCTTCGATAGAGTCAGCGTCGATGTCGTCAGCCAAGTAACCCTTGAACAACTCTCTGTATCTCTCTTCATCATCGTCAGCCAATTCTTCCATGTACTGGGAGACGTGACCACCGAAGATGTAGGTTCTCAACAAGTCGGCGTCCAACTCTTCAGCTTCAAAGTCCCAACCTGGGAATCTGTTTTCAGAGTGAGGAACGTACAAACCACCGTCAGAAGCACCCTTCAAAGCACCAAAGACTCTGGCACCGGTGGTGGTTCTTTGCAAACCGACGTCCAAGTAGACCTTGAATGGTCTTGGACCGTCTTCGACAGCCTCGGTCAATTCGTATTCACCTTCGACTTCTTCGACACCAGTGTAAGTCTCGTCCAAACCCAACTTCTGCAAGGTTCTTCTGGCCAAAAGCAAACCGGTAGCGTAAGCAGCGGACCAGTTGGTCAAACCATGAGTGATACCGTATCTTGGCAATTCATGGGAGTAAGCAGCAGAGAAAACGACGTCACCAGTGATGGTAGAAGACACAATCTGGGTGATGATGTCCTTGTTGGTGAATCTAACGACCAATCTGTACTTTGGAGTGTTGTACTTAGCCTTGTGTTGAGACACTAATCTCTTTCTGGCATAGTAGTCAGTCTTACCTTCTCTTCTTCTTCTGAATGGAGTTTGGTATCTGGAGTGGTAAGCAGAGGTCTTGATGTCCTTGATGAAAGCCATGGTTGATAGATTGCTACGTTACTGGGGTCCTGAGCCAACACAATCTAGAACAAACCTCTTGAAACCTTGGTTCAATACAGCACGCTCGGAGTGAAGTTTCTTCAACTTGTTTTCATCAATCATCAGCTTCCGCATCGCAGTGACACTAACCGCATCGTTGGCGTAGGGCATCGCAAGCCTTGGACAATCGGGCAGCGAGGGCCTTTGGTGAAAGTTTTCACACCTCGTACAAGGTGATGACGATTTGGTGAAAGAGTCGGTTCATGATATATGCATTATGTATGTGGTGATTGGGTGTGTTACTCAAAGAGGTGATATACTGCCAAAAGCGTACAAAACAAAAAAAAACTTGATATAATAGTGTATGGGTGTGCATGTAAAAAAAACTCTGTGCGGAACCCACACATCCATGACTAAAACAGTCACAGCCTTGTACGTCTTTTGTCAAGTGCTTCAACTACCAAGGTAGCACGGTAGGCGATTCACCCACCACAATAGTACCGGAAGGGTTGAAACGTTTGGAAGTTTGGTATGACCAGCGAATATGGTTAAAGTTTGTGGTTTTGCCAAATGCTGTGGCGTGGTTCCAGTACAAGTTTCTGAGCCACAAGTGGATGAATGGGTATCCTTCTCTTATGGTCTTTATGTGCTTCTTGTAACTTAGGACAAGAATCTCATCGAACCTGATCAAGGTGGGGAAAAGTCTAACGTCGGCCTCGGTTAGCTGCGTTCCAACCAGATATATTGGAACCTTTTCCAGGGGTTCTTGAACCTGGGAGTGCTGCTTAGTTTGGGCCTCGTACTTTTGTTGCAAGATGGATTCAAGCTTAGCCAAGTTATCCGACAAGGCCTGCACTTCACGCTTGTAGGCTTCTTCATTTTCTGCGAACCCAGGTTTGTGCACTCCGACGTTGATCGCATCATGAATCCAGTCGTTGATATCATTGATCTCAGAGGCTAAACTTGCAGGAACCAGGTCAATTACTTCCCCTGAATCAGCCAACTTTGTCATATCGTGGTTGTTCAAAATGCGAATGATTTCCGCACTCTCATTGTTCACAATGGTCTCAGTTTTCAAATCCCATAGCACAGGTACAGTGAACCTGCCCTGGTACTCTGGCTCAGATTTGAAATACAATTTTCTGATTCTGTCCAAGTGGTAGTTATGGTCGATCGTGCCGTCAATTCCTGGTCTGTTAGGAACTGGCTCGCCACCAATCTCAATTTCTTTATCGTCGCTGATGTTTCCAGCCACGCTGAAAGCGTCTTTCTGATAATTGTGCTCAGACTTCTCGTTGTAAGGCAAAAATCTCCATCCCTGGTCATCCATATGCCAATGCACAACACTGACTCCAATAACAGATGTCAATCCTTTCAAAACCCTAGTAATTAGCACACGGTGTGCCCATGGGCATGATAGCGCAACGTAGATCCAGTATCTACCCTTTTCAGGCTTGTACAATGGATGATTGGCTGAAATTGTCTCTCTAAACGACGTAACAGGACCCTTTGAAGTACTCTCTTTATCTGTGACCTTCGACATTTTTTCGCTTGTAGTCTGGACTCTTTCTAGAGCTTTAGTCGACCACATATCTACGTTAATCTACATGATGATTAATTGACTAATGGATATTCAAATGGATTTGAATTATATAGCTTCAAACTACTGACCCCTAATCACGTGACTCCAATAATCAAACTAAAGGTAACCAACATAACGAGGCTGGCTTATCGGCACTTCGCAAGTACTACATGCACTCCCTTCTTTGAATGTGTACACAGCCTACAATTAAATAGTATTGCACAATACGTTATGTGAGTAAGTAGATCTGGACTCACAGTCTTGTATGATACCATACACGCTACATCTATGCAAGAGAACATTACGGATCTTTCTATATCATGCGGTGTCTCGGCTAGTAGCTTGTCTACCGAATCTCTTGGTATCCGCAAAGTTGAGGTTGGTTGTAAGACTTCCCATTTACATCTGTTCAATTAATATTTCCTTTCCCATCTTTTAGGGTATTTGAGTAAAGAAGGCTTTGTTTAGATTGACAATAGTGGTGATAAAAGAACAGAAGTAAAGAGAGGAGCTATTTGGTGTTTTTACTGGCATATAGTGGTGCATTAACCGTATATACACTCCTATTGGTGTCCGTGAATGACTTTTTCCTTGAATTGAGCAAATAGGTGGTCTTTTCAGGAAATATAGGGAGATCATGTCGCAGGTTTCTAAGACGCAACTGCTTATAACAGATGTGGACAGTAAGAAGTTCAGAGAGGGCTGGCCCCGTGAGCTTGAAAAGAAGCTCTTCCAGGAGCAATTTAAGCAGATAGAGCCTGAATTCTACACGCCGTTGCCGTTTCTACATCGGATAGTGATAATACTCAAGACCGAGGCTGAAGCAAAGAAGGTTTACGACTACCTGGAGCAGCATGTGAGGAGCCACGAAGTAGACAAATATTGTTTTAAGGTGTATTTGACGGAATCCTTAATCAGTAGACCCAGGTTAAAGTCCTTTGACGACAGAAGTTCGACGTTAGAAGAAGGTGCGACGTTTGACGCGAATTCGTCAGATCTAGCTTATGATAATTCCAGATCCAATCGCCGCAGTGACAGCTTGAAATATGCAGACTATCCCGATAAAGGCGCATTCAGTCCTGAACATGGTCTTTCTAACTCCGAACCAGAGGGCCCGAAACGTCCAGTGTTGAAAGTGAACACCTCGTGCAACTCATCGTCCGAAGCAGCAGGAATACGTGGTAGAAAAGACTCGATTTCGAGCCCTTCGTCTTTGTCCCCTGAACAGCCACTATCGCCAACAAAGGTGAAACTGACGGATGATCAGAAGGAGTACTTTTACATGGAACCGGCTCCAGCTCGTGCCACATCGCCATCAGCTGATGGAACTCTAATCGCCAATCCTCATACTGCTTCGATTTCAGTTTCTGAACCCTTAAATGAAGGTTCGTCTGGTACGCTTTCTTCGGCCGAACCAAGGCCTTCGCCACATCCACGGTCCCCCAGTATTACCATCACTAGCATGTTCTAATTGGAGGTCCATTCGTGTGAGTAATTTATTGTATTAGATATGATTAAATCTATGTACAGATATGTCTAATAAGTTTAACTTGAAACTGGTAAGTGCTATAGAACAAAACTGGTAAGTCGCTGGATATTTACATGGTGACACTCTCTTTTCGTAAGAACGACTTTCAATGAATGTGTCCTTCTTAAAGTATGCTGTTGAGCGTAGATTATTGAAAATGATCGATTAAGCTTTATTCGAGTCCACCACTTCTGGTCTCGAGCTGGAATTTTCGGACACGGCAGATCCATCGGCATAATGTGCCTTGAAGAACGTATAATGCAGTATGATGTCGTCAATATTTCTCATGGCGGGATCACTGGCAAAGTCTGGGTCAATGAAGAAGAAAACAGGCATATCTACTTCCTCTCCTGCGGCCAATTTTTGTTCTTCAAAGCAGAAACACTGAATCTTGTTGAAATAAGGCGAGGTTTCACCAGGTGTAATACTGTAAGTTGCCATTCCGATGATATCCTTATCGCTCTTGTTCACAGCTTTGTAAAACGCAAGGGCAGTTTCTCCAGGTAGGACGTGCACCTCTCTTTGCTGTGGTACAAACTTCCAGGGCAAAATCTGTGAAACCTCACTGGTGAATGAGACCTTGATTCTCTTCTTTGTATCCACGGGCACCAATTTATCATCTGTGAATTTACGTCTGTCTGTGATCGGTATACCACCGTATCCAGTTCTCGCGCAAATTGCCCTGTAGAGCGGCACCGCCGCGTAAGCAAGACCCAAAAATAAAACCGCTATACTAGTAAAGTAAAACGCTACGGTTCTGTCCTTGTACCGGCGCTCAGCATCTATCTTGTGGTCCCTAATCGCCTTGATTTCTTCTCTTGTGAGCTTCGAAAGATCCAGTTTCCCATTCTCATTGGCATTTCTCAAAACCCGCGTCGTGCGGTACAACCTGGTATGCATCCCAATATTTGGCCTGCTCAGCTGTGACCGCAAACTTGCACGTAGTACCACTGACCTTAGCATTTTCCTAGTTCCTATTCTGCCTGTAGCCCAACAAAACACGAAATCAGCCAAGCTTCCTCACTGAACTCTCGAAATTCCAAACAGAATCAATAAATAGAATGTCCTATTATGAATTTCCGTTATTTCAGCTCTCTAGCAGGCTTATACGCCATCCAAAACCACATTCATACAGATCTTTACTCTTTCCTTAGTTATCACCAGTTCGTCAAGACTTCTCAGTTTAAGCATAGTCTATCAAAAGTGAAAAATCGGGACGAAGACCAGACAAATAATGGAAGTTATGAGGAAAGAGAGGTCAGAACAGTGTCCGACTGTCTTACTAGAGTGTTACATGGCCGAGGGCCTGAATTAGTGTGGATGTCTGAAGGGAAAATTGTTAAACGAAGGAAGAAGGTGAGCAGGGCGTGTGTGTACTGTCGGAGATCGCATATGGTATGCGATGGGAAGCTACCTTGCGGCCGGTGTGTGAAGCGAAATATAGGACATTTATGTTGCTATGATGAACCTGTAACGGATGCTGCAACAGATTCCGAGCATGTTCCGGAACATGCTGCAGGGACGGCCGTGCAAACTGGAGCACACGCTGATAAGTCTGTAACAGGAAGCGATGCTAGCTCGCAGGCTGCTGGGCAGCCTGCTCAGGCTTCCCAGGAGCAATTTGACATACAACCGGTACCTGCTCATTTGGCGCAGGTCATGCCTGAACACCACCAGACGCAGGAACAGACTACAGCAGGAAATCATAATGGTAATGGCACAGCTCTGCCGTCTGCGAGTCTGAATCAGAGCATGTCAAACACGTCATTGGCCAGGATCTCGTCACTCAACCAGCCCCTCTTTCTGTCGGAACATATAGGTTCCGAGTTCAATTCTTTGAACGAGTTCTTGACGATGCTGGAAGACCCAATGCTGATCGAGCCTGAACCGTCGTTACCCCACAGTATTAACGGACAAATATCAACAAACGGTTCCAGTTCTGCTGTTGCAAACCAGGGTGAGTTCCGAACACAAGGTCTCATGAACAATGATATGGGCTCAGATGCACATTTGCATACAGCCCACAGTAGTGGAAGCCTTGCAATCATGTCAAACACCGCGTCAGTACAACCCGCGGTGCAACATGGTTCAGGTGACTCGGCTATGTCACCTTCTATAATGAATGACGATCAACAGCCCACTCCAAAAGAGAATTTCTTTCTTACAGCTGCTGATCCTTCCACGGAGATTAACCCAGAGGATAGACTAAAGCTAGTCATCAATGCTAAATTAGAAGCTGGTCTACTAAAACCTTACAATTATGCCAAAGGCTATTCCCGTCTACAGAATTTTATGGACAAATATATGAACCAGTCTTCAAAGCAACGAATCTTAAAGCCGTTGTCGATCATCAGACCGGCGTTCCGTGCCATTGCACGATCCTTGAAGGACGTTGACTTGGTGCTTGTAGAAGAAAGTTTTGAAAGAATGTTGTTGTCTTACGATCGTGTGTTCACGTCCATGTCCATGCCAGCTTGTCTCTGGAGACGTACAGGTGAGATATATCGTGGCAACAAAGAATTTGCTTCATTAGTGGATTGCAAAGTGGAGGACTTAAGAGATGGTAAGCTCGCTATATATGAGCTAATGAGTGAGGAGAGTGCGGTGAACTTTTGGGAGAAGTATGGGTCAATCGCATTCGATAAGGGCCAGAAAGCGGTTTTGACTAGCTGCAATTTAAGAACAAGAGACGGGAGACACAGGAGGCCGTGCTGTTTCAGTTTCACCATCAGAAGGGACAGATACAACATCCCAATTTGCATAGTGGGAAATTTCATTCCTATTTCATGAGCTGTAATAGCATCAGAGCTATTAAAATGGGGTATACTCTTCCTCAGACATGTTACCACGTCATTATATACAGGTTAGCAAAGTACATTTAGTCGATGAACGTATGATTTATGTTAACGTTTTGAGCTTTGACATTTCTTTGAATGATCTTACCAATAGATCTCCCAGGTCCAAAATGGTACGCATCAGTTAGGTTCGGTTTGAAAGAGACGCTCTTGCAGCAGTCCAAAAAATTCACGACGTGGGTGCTACCCAGGACGAATTTCTCCAGTGCGACATTGAAACTGTTGGTGATCTGGGCATCGTAGTTCGACACCACAGAATTTGCTACGTTCCCGCTGCAGAAATGTTCAGACCCGTTTTGTTTCAAAGTCTCCCAGATGAAATCGTACAAAGGTTCTTGGATCGGCCGCAGCACCTCGTTGTTATGGAACGGGATCCCCGAGGGATTATTCAGCTGTGTGAACTTGTACCGTAGATTCGACTCCTGGCACTTTCCAATCCACCTCTGCATCTCAGAGCTCAGTCCCGTAACCACACACTGGTTTGCGGCATTGTCGTTGGCCAGCCTGATCGAGGGGAACGTCTCGTGATCAGAGTTCCGCCAGAGATCCACCAGTTCTTGTCTCAGATCCAGGCTTTTGGCCGCTGTCACCGCCCACAGCTCGAACCTGTCGTCTGCAGACCGCAGCCCCGCGGCTCCCAAGTACCGCTGCGTGGCATCGATCATTAGCTTGTTCCTGTGCCACGCTATCGCTGCAATGTCATGGCTCTGAAACGCACTGCCGTTGACACTTGCGTTCAGTGCGTTCAGTTCTCCAAGAGAGTGGCCAAGCACATACGTCTGGTCCCCGTACTGTCGCAACCCGTGTCCCCACTGCCCATACAGCAGGCTCGAGCACTCTGCCACCGTCTCAGGCTGCTCCAGCGACTCCATGAACCGCTGCATCATGTCCGCATTCTTGAACATCGGCTTGCTCAAATGCCACCTTAAAAGCTCATCGCGCGCTACTTTGGCACCTTGTCCCGGGAAACTCAGTAGTCGTGACATTGTACTGCCATTGAAGCCTGCTCGCCTTTCAAGCTTGCGTTACCGTGCCTCAATCTTCATTCATCTCATCTCATCTCATCTCATCTACGGCCTTGTCCACATCTGATATACTTGGTATCACTACATTTAATCCAAAAACCGCGTCCTCGGGGATTCGAACTCCCGAACAAACCTCACTTCTTCTCCGTTTGCCCTAACTTCTCACCGGGTCCGATGCCCAAGCAACATTAACCCGCACGAACCATCACTTTAACGCCAGCCCCGCACGCTGGTAACGACCATGTTTCGGCACAAACCGGAACCTTCGAAGAACCCCCCATTAAGCCACTGTTCAATGGGCCCGCAAGTTGCCTAGCGCAATGACTCGTAAATTCTAATATTCCATAGGAAAGCCTGAAGTGAAAAATTTCAAGTTTCAAGTTATCTCGTCGATGGGATAAGACTCATCGCCCGTGACAGTTTTCGACCTGCCAGTTCTGGAGTGGGAATAGTGGTTTTTCTTGGTATATATACTATTGGATGGTATTAGAGTTTAAGTAATTGACAGTATAGTAGTTGTAGAGGAGCAATTGGATTGTAGAAGGTGTAGAAGCCGAGAGGTTGAGAGGTTGAGAGCAGCAGTACAGCAGAATGAGTGAACAGAAGCCCTTACCATTTGTGTACCAGTTCATGGCCGGAGCCGTGGCCGGTGTGTCGGAGATTCTGGTGATGTATCCATTAGACATGGTGAAGACGGTGATGCAGCTGCAGGTGTCTGGCGGTGCCGGTCCGCAGTACAAAGGTGTGTTTGACTGTTTGAAGCAGATTGCGGCGAAGGAGGGCCCCGCGCGTCTGTACAAGGGTATCTCGTCGCCCATTCTGATGGAGGCTCCCAAGAGAGCGACCAAGTTTGCGTGCAATGACGAGTTCCAGAAGATCTACAAGAACTTGTTTGGGGCGGACAAGTTGACGCAGCCTTTGTCGATTCTTTCAGGAGCGTCGGCCGGTATCTGCGAGTCGTTTGTGGTGGTGCCCTTCGAGCTGGTGAAGATCAGGATGCAAGACGTGTCGTCCAAGTTCACCAGCCCTATTGCAGTGGTGAAGAACATTGTGGAGAAAGAGGGTATTCTGGCGATGTACAACGGTTTGGAATCGACCATGTGGAGACACGGTTTGTGGAATGCAGGCTATTTCGGAATCATCTTCCAGGTCAGAGCGCTGTTGCCCAAGGCCACCACGAAGTCTGAGCAGACCAGAAACGACTTGCTCGCAGGTACCATTGGTGGTACGGTCAGTTCGCTGTCCTCGACTCCCTTTGACGTGGTCAAGTCCAGAGTGCAGAACACCGCCGTGATCCCAGGCGTGCCAAGAAAGTACAACTGGAGTTGGCCCGCTTTGGTCACCATCTACAAGGAGGAAGGCTTCAAGGCTCTCTACAAGGGTTTCGTGCCAAAGGTCTTGAGATTGGGTCCAGGTGGTGGTATCCTGTTGGTCGTCTTCACCGGTGTCATGGACTTCTTCAGAACCATCCACGAAAAGAAATGAGCTGCTCGCGCAATTCATCATGTTCTGTACACTAAAATTCATTTGGCCGCTTTAGTTTCCGGTCCCCAGGCACGCAACAAGATCTCACATGGCAGTACCTGTGTAACCAGTCCGTATATTTATAAATGCTGTTTTAACCATCTAAAATACTGTATTGCGAACACTACTTCAAGAAAATATCCGGTCTACCAGCCCTCCATCGCATGTTTATCAGAAAAGACCGAGGTCTTTTCCGCTATCACGCAACAGAAAGGGCGTTAAGATGAACGATATTGATCTCTCCGATGGACTTGACGCTTGCATGCAAATTAAAATCGCAAAGAAGCAACACGGTTTATAGTCCTGGATTTCCGCACGATATAAAAATATCAGGTTGGGTCATTAAGAAAGAGAAAGAAGGGATTCAATACCCATGTCGAAATTCTCTTTTACACCTCTTCAAGTGTTTGCTAGGTCTAACCGTGAAAATTCTCTGGTTATATATGAAGAAATAATCATTACCCGGCTTTGGTGAACTTTTCAAAATCAGATCCATTTCACAGCGATTAGGTTACATGAGAGCAGACTTGTAAGGCATTTATAAAAGGATGAGCAGAATTAGACGTATCGTTGTAGGCTTCCCTGTGGCAGGATTCGACACTAGAGTATTTCACACAGTGTACTATTTTATTGAGAAAGATTGACTGCAGGAAGGCGATTTTTCTGGGATTTATCGCAAGTTTTAGCAAGGGCATCCCTTTTATACCAGTGATTAAGATGTCTTTAAACGGAACAAAAGGTCCGCAGAAGATTCTGAAAATCAGATTTGCCAACGACAGTATTTCGGATTTATCTCTGGATATATCTAATATACCATCGAGTACGATAACCACGTCTTTTCTAAGACGAATCTGCCGTCAGAGAAAGCCGGACGCTACCGCAGGGAGGAGGATTCGGTTTATCCATAATGGTCGGCCATTGAATTCGCACACAGATCTGGATATAGACGGTTTTAAAGAGAGTCCAGATGTCCATGAGATGTATATACACGCAATTGTCGGCACGGAGCTGAGTGCGAGTGAGTTGGCGAACGAAGACGCTATGGACGATGAATTTTCTAACACCGACGAGAACGGCACGACGCAGGCCATCGGCTTCGACAGGCTTCGAAGCGTTGGTTTCTCGGAACAAGAGATTGATTTGCTCCGGCAGCAGTTTTTGAGTACGTATGGTGACCTTGAAAGTACGCCAGACCGTCAAAACCCTGACATTCGACAATTAGAGGAACAATGGATGGAGACCGGAGCTAACGAGCCGCAGGGCCAGCAGTTCAATTCCATTGCGATAGCGAACTGGAAAAGTAACATGGACCTGTTGATTGGGCTTAGTATTGGCGCTTTGCTTGGAGTTTTCAGTCTATTGTTGCTAAAACAAGATGGCCTTTTTTCTCGCCGGCAGAAGATGTCTATAATTGCAGGTGTCTTATTCAACATAGCGCTATGGATCCGGCTTTTCTGAGCCTAGATATGACATCAGTACCAATTTCTTTACATAGTTCAACGCTGTTTGTATAGCTGGATCCTGCTCACGTATGAAAAAGACTAGTCTTAAGCTACTCTACTCCTGTTTGCTGTGTTTGTGATTACCGGGGAACACATATTGTGCCAAGAGGTGTTCTATTGGCTTATCGAATGCGTATGGTAGCATGGGCACGATAGCCAAGCCGATACCAATGGGTCCCCAAGTTCTTAGCCTAGCGTTTTTGGGGAAGTGTTTGTTGAAGTAGTTCCCGCTGTATTTCACCAGCGAGTGAATTGTGAAAGCTGGCAACCCCATCGAAGCCACGCTTTGGAAAATCAAACGTTCAAGTCCGACCATTCTCCAGTCCGGCGCCACGTTGCTTTGCAGGGTCTTGCTGTCGCTGGACAGCTTGTCCCAGGGTTTCCAGTTGTTGGGCAGCTTGTACCCCTCCTGCTTCAACTTGGCGCGGTAGGTGATATATGATACATCACCCAAAATGTAGATCCACGATACAGCGTACCCGGCTTGCACGAGCTTCGAGGGGAAGATCGGTCTGAACGATTCTCCGATATCTGACGTATAAGCCACGTATCTGTGTGCTGTAGCAGCAATGGTTCTTAATCTGCTGGCATAAGCAGCGTAACGGATATTGGAATCCGTAGAGTCTGGGAACTCTTCATCATTCAACGGATCAGACTCGTAGGGTGGGATGTGGGTGTCCGTTTCTACCATATCGATGATCTCTGACATTCAAAACTTTGGCAATAACTCCAACCTACACAGGCCTCCACTGGCAAGATAGTTGGTAAACTTGATCTGATATCCCTGTTTGGTTGCAAAGTTATACACTAGTCATATAATGCCAACTGGACCTTGAAAGCAAACGTTGGGGCCGGTAACTGAGTTTGAGTCGAGATGATTCCTTAATTTTTAAGCCTTGCATTGCTGAAGTGATCGGAAAGGTACAGAACAGCGAAGAACGAAGAACAAAGAACGAAGAGGCGTTCGAATCGATGTATCATTAGAGTCTGCTTTGGTGTATGGAATAGTACAGATATATGATAGACGTGACAAGAAATGGTTGTATTATACCGTGAGGCCGGGCCAAACTTGGCCGGTCGTAATTACGCTCCTTGGCGCAGCAGGACTGGCTCTGCACAGCCTGCACAGCCCGCGCAGCGCGCGTTCACTTACGACACAGCAAGTAGGCGTTCTCCTGCTTCAAGTTGCTCAACAGTCTGTAGTTTCCCTCGAGCCTCATCAACAGGCCTCCGAACGAGTAGTACACGGCCAGCAAGTCCTTGTTGCCCTTGACCTCCTCGAACTTGTACGCGGTCCCGTACATCACGTAGTCGTAGTCGTCCGCCAGGGACCTGGTCCCGGCAGCAGGCGCCCTCCACGAGGTGCCCTGGGGCTCCTCCGACCCGTCCAGCTGCAAAGTCGTTGTGATCATGATCGCGAGCTGGTCCTGCACGCCCACGGGGAACAGCTCGCTGTTGACATCCAGCGTCAGCTTGCACGTCTCCTGGGACGTCGATTGCGCCTCCACCCGCGCCACCTTGTTGTACCGGCCAGTGTCCACCTCTTGCACGGTGAACACGTCGTCAAATAGAGCAGAAGACATCAGAAACGGGAGAGCTCAGCGCGCGCAGTGATAAAGCCGCTATGTGTGCTGCGGTATCCCAAAGAATCCTCGCCGCTACGCCCAAAGGCCAACGCCCAACGGCCAATCCATCCTCCCAGACCAAGCTCATCGCTTCACTTGTTTGCCAAATTTTCCAGCTTTCCAGCGATGCGATGCGAGTGAAAAAAAAAAAAAATGGAAAAGTCCGGGTAACTTTGTTTTCCTTCACATCGTACATACCGATACAACAAACTAGATACGGCAGCGCGGCCTGCAGGCCCGCCGGGGGCCCGCCGGCGCGTGCGGGCGCATGCAGGCGCGCTCACTTGAGCTGCGTGGGGTGGCGCTTGTTCTTGTAGTCCTTTATGGCGGCCTTGATGGCGTCTTCTGCGAGCATCGAGCAATGCAGCTTGACCGGGGGCAGACTGAGCTCTCTGGCGATCTCCGTGTTCTTGATCTTGGCTGCGTCCTCTAGCGTCTTGCCGCGCACCAGCTCCGTCATGTACGACGACGACGCGATCGCCGACCCGCACCCAAACGTCTTGAACTTCACGTTCTCTATTACCCCGGTTTCGTCGTTCACCATGATCTGCAGCTTCATCACGTCGCCGCACGCCGGCGCGCCCACCAGCCCTGTGCCCACATTGGGCAGCGTCTTGTCCAGCGAACCCACGTTCCGTGGGTTCGTGTAGTGGTCGATGACCTTCGGATGGTACATCCGCACCGCCTGTGCTGTTCTGCCTATCCTCTGTCCTAGCATTCGTCCAAACATCTTGACTTGTGAGCTTACTGTTCTCACCTTCTGTACTCACCTTCTGTACTCACCTTCTGTACTCACCTTCTGTACTCACCTTCTGTACTCACCTTCTGTACTCACCTTCTGTACTCACCTTCTGTACTCACCTTCTCATCCCCCATCGTTGCATTCCCTATCCCCTGCATCTTATATACCAAACCAATCCGAAAACCAGCCCGCCGCTTCGCTTTGTCATAGATCAACGTAATAACGGCGAGCTGAGGGTCGGCACCCGGTTTTTGGATGCGTGGGTGTGCGTTATATCCGGAGCGGAGCCGAGACGCGGGTGTGTGGGTGTGGCGCGTGTTCGAGTCCCCGTGGCTGCGCAGCTGGAATATCTGGGAAATCTGAAAAATTTCAGGCGATGAGGCCTTTAAGCATATAGGAGTGGTTGGCAATTGAGTGGTAGTGGATGGAAGAAGAAAGGAGACAGGAGCGGCAGGAGCGGCAGGGCGAGCCAGATGCCGGATTCGCTGGACCTAGACGTTGATGTTGACTGGTTGTACAAGGGTAAGCGCCGGGCGCGGGTGCGGAAGGAGGGTGAGAGCGTTTCAGAGGGGAAACAGGGCTCTGGCGGGCGAGTGATGGGGGAGCCGGGGCAGGGGCAGCAGGCGCCGCAGGCGCCGCAGGCGCGGCGGGAGCGGTCTGCGTCGCACTCGGTGGGCAGCAGTGCCGGTGGGGCGGCTCCTGGGGCCGCTGGGGCTCCTGGGGCTCCTGGGGCCGCTGGGGCGCCTGCGGCGCCCGCAGCGGGCAGTGCGGGCAGCAGGCTGCGAAGAAGCAGTTCTATGGGAGAGAAGCCGAAGAAGTCGCTGTTTGGGTCGCTGTTCGGCAGGAGACCCGCGGCAGAGGGCGTGCAGGCGGGCGCGGGTGCTGTGGCGAGGCCTGGGGCCAAGTCTTTGGCAAAACCAGAAGCAAAACCCGGGGCAAAGCCTGTGGCGATCCCCATGTCCAAGAGCCAGCTGGCGTCCAGCAGGCACCACATCTCGCAGTTCCTGAAAGAGCCAAACTCGCCAGAAGTGAAGGACCTGGCGCCGATCCAGCGGGACCGCGTGGTGCTCAACAAGAACCTGAACAAGGCCAAGGTCCCGCTGCCGATCAAGGAGCTGTCGCAGATCAATCTGAACAGGGTCACGTTTGCCGTGGACAAGTTCGAGACAGATCCGCCGCAGCAGATCCCGTCCAGAAAACCAAAGATGGGGAACGTGCTGGTCCCCGACGACATGATCAGCGCCGTGCCCTCGATCTCGCAGGGTATCAGCACCACAGTGCAGCAGCCCGTGCAGCAGGCCGTGCAACAGGATGCGGCTGCTACCGGGGCCCCAAGCGCAGCGCCGCAGCAGGCCGTGGCAGGCTTCTCAACGGACTCCAAGGAGTACCAGCAGGCCCTGGAGCTTCACAAAAAGAGCTTGAAGGAGTCGGAGAAGCACCAGCAGGAGGCCCACTACGCCGCGCAGCGGATCGCTGCTGAAGTCGCCGGGTTCAAAGCAAGGCCCATTTTACCCGACGTTAAAAACCCTCTCGCAAAGATTACCTCAAGAACAGCGCCGTCGGCAGAAGAAGAGGCTTATGACAAGGTTATGGACAAGGTCAAGGCCTTGGAAATCGACAAGCCAATCCACATACATGAACACCATTTCAAGGACGCCGACGCTCCGCCAACAGGAAACGACGCGGTTGTCAAAGAATCGCAAGAAACGATGCTCGACGTCGTGTACACAAGATGTTGCCATTTGCGTGAGATTCTTCCAATCCCGTCAACGTTAAGGCAATTGAAAGAGAAAACGGCTCCGTTGCAAACCTTGAAATTCTTGAACCCAAGACCTACCCTCATCGATATCTTGTCCTTTTCCGATTTCATCTCCATCGTGCCAATCCATAACGTGGTGTTCGATAACGTCAGTCTAACTCCAGAAATGTTCAAAATCGTCATCTCCTCTTTAGTAAAGAGCACCGCTCTCGAAAAACTTTCGATGAGAAACGTCGTGATCGATGTGGAGGGCTGGAAACTACTGTGCAAATTCCTCATGAGAAACCATTCCGTCGTTAAACTGGATATCTCTCAAACGAAGATCAGACATGACCTCGACATCAAATTGCACAGAGCAAATATGGACTGGCCATTATTTATTAACGTCCTGCAAAAAAGATCTGGAAAACCGTTGGAAGAACTTCTGATCAATGGTGTGTCTTTTGCCAATAACTTATTGACGTTTGACAACTTGTTAAACGCATTTTCTTGTACCAGAAACCAAACCTCACGCCGGCGTAAATTGGGCATTGCTCAGTCCCAGATCGAATCACCAGAACAGATTGAACTGCTCTTCAGATGGATGTCAGAGAACGAAATTGTTGGTGTTGATCTGGCGTTCAACGATCTTGAAAATCTGACAAAACCTATTATTAAAGAGCTTTACCATAGGAACTTCGATTCATTGGAATATTTCACCCTTAATTCGACAAATATTCAGTCAGTGCAGGAAGCAGCTTCAATTTTAAAAGAGCTATCGAAACTTCCACGGCTCTACTTTTTGGATCTATCCTCCTTGCCGGCGTTGTTCCCGAATATTTTCCCGTATTTGAACAAATATCTTCCTCGGTTCCCATCTTTGAAAAGACTGCACTTTGACTCCAATGAGTGGACATATAAGGATATATCGTTGGTGACTCAGATTTTACCAAAGTGTAAAGAGTTGCTTCATTTATCGATTATGAATCAACCACAAGAATCATGGGCCATTGGTACAGGTGTGTTTTTGTATGATTGTGTGAAGAACAGCCCAAAATTGATCAACTTGGATTTCAACTATGAAAATATACCGGAAGAATTGAGTTCAAGAATTGCTATCACTTTGGTTAGAAATGCTCAAAAATCTTTGGATTCCAATTGGCAGTTAGACGAGCTTTCTTCCCAAGATGATTTACTCTTTGATGGTGAGCTTATCTCCGAAACTGCTGAAAACATTTTGGATAAACTCAATGATTCTTCCAAGCTTCAACAGGATTCTAGGAAAAGATACCTACTCAAGAGATATTGGGAAAAGATGATCAAGGTTCACAGTAGTGTTCAAAAGACTATCGATGATATGTTTGAACAAAGAGCTTCCAAGGAGCTGACTTTGCAAAGCAAGGAAAATCTCTTGAGATTGATTTTCATGGAAGGTACTCTAGCTAATATCATTGAAATCATATCTACGAATCCCTATATCCAGGAACTGATTAAGTCTCGTACGTCTAGTGACGATGTACAATCGTTTGACTCTCAGAAACCCGTCCTCAAACATGTTGACTCCGAGAGAATCCTGTACGCAAAGCCATTGAGCTATTCGACAGACAACGACGGTGATCAGGATCCAGAATCGAATAATTCGAAACCACATTTGATTTCGAGCGAGTCAGGTAGGACAATTGATGTAACAACTGGAAGGCCTATCTTGACAAGGACCAACTCAAGAAGCTCGATATATGGTAAAAAACAAGAAGAAGAAGAAGGTGAACTGCATAAATGGGGGTTCTACATCCAGCAGCAACGCTCTATTTATCCTGATGCACAACCCGGTAGCAGCAACCATTCGAACTCGAATGACGGTACTTCCACTCCGTCGAAACTTCCTGCGGTGGATACAAAATTACAGGGTTCTTCGGATCAGTCAGCGAGTCCATCTGTCGCATCTAGCGCAACCATACTAAAGTCGCCTGGGGCAGGAAAGCTGATCGGTAAGATACCTTCTGGTGCCGAGTTACGTGAAGCTATCATTAAGGCGAAGGGTATTAATTCCATTGAAGATCTCATTCAAAATGTCAGTTGTCAAAGAGTCCAATTGGACAATATTTATGGTATGCATGTTGAGCCTGCTGCAGAATCAAAACAGCCGGGCTTGAACACGACCACTACATCAAAGCGTCAAGTTGATAATAACACTAACTTAGGTGAACGGGATTCGCCAAAGGTCAGCAGTGTATCGGCTGATAGTGACAGCGAGTGTAGTTTGATGGAAGAAGGATCACCAAATGAAACAGTTAATGTAGACAAGACGTATGACAAGTTGTTGAACAATTTGAGTCGTGTCCGTTCGAATAAAGAATAATAACTGTTTGCATGTATATATATATATATATATATATATATATATATAAAGAAACACTCAACGTTGGTGTTGTGAATAAATAGTAAAAGCAAAACCAATTCAGTTCGGGTGAAATGTAACGAACTAACCGTTTGCATATTAGAATATGTTTTCATTTGAGAAAATTATTGATGATCGGTTGGTAATATGCATCCATACCGGACACAATTTGGGAAGAGAACCGGGTCAAACCGATGATTCCTGATGCGCATAGCAAAACGACCACATTCACGGTCTTCTTCCTTGTCTTCAAGCTTCTTATACGGAGGTACTGAACCATTCCTGCGATCATGTGGTATGTTCCAAACCCAATGACTGCCATCAGTGGTGCATAACCAAGTCCGAACCTCACAATGGGGTTTCTGTCACTACTGAGTAACCACTTGACAAAATCAAAATCAACGGGTATGTTCTTCTGGTGAGGCACCCACTTCATCAACGACGCATGTAATAGCAACGCTGGAGTTAGCAGCCATCCAGAAATCTCCTGGGGTTGAACCTTACGCTTTCCCAATTTTCCGATGAAATAACCACTTAGTCCTCCGACTAATCCAATCTTGGATTGGGAGTCAGATTCATTCATGATCACGGTCGACTGTTTGTTGCGATTCTTGAAAGATCCCTGGAACAACTTTATCGCGCGTAAAAGGGATCCAGAGGCCACATGGACCCAAACGCCTCCCCACATAAGTCCGGTGCCAACGCCAGACGTCAGTTCCCTAATCATCATCAGCGCATCATTTGGAGCCGAAGATGGCGCTATAGCTGGGATAATCAGCACGTTAATTGCATGCAGCGGAATGAATGGCACTAGTGGTACTAGAGACCACTTCTGAGTCCACCGTAGCCATTTCTTGGCCAGTGCCAAAAAGTTGTCCTTCCTGCTTTCCGCTTCCTTCTCTACTTCAGGATCAACATGAGACGTAGGTTTTGGCTGTATAACCGTCAGCTTTGAGCTTCCCATTGGTTCTTGTCACTATGTTTCTGGCAAAGGTCAATTCACACCCTGTTACAAACCCTTTTCAACAATTCAATTCAGCCTTTAATCCTTAACTGATGAGATGAGATATACTTCAAAATCGTTAAACCGATAAATATCTAAGCAACGTGATTCACTAGAGGGAAGTTCAGTATTAAAAAGAAATGAAGTAGAGAGTCTCAGTCATAGTGTGGGCCCTTTAAGACATTTAGGAACAGTTGAGTACGAAATAGCGTATCATATGCCTTGAAAATTCCTGCACTTGAGAAAGAATTTACAGGATACGGTGATATTTGAGCAAAGTGGGATGTCGTTACCAAGTTCGGTTCCTAAGTACAACCCGAGGAAACACGATCCGCGCACCGGAGAAGAAGTTTATTGTATATGTAAAAAGCCAGATACTGGTGAACTGATGGTAGGATGTGATGGATGTGATGATTGGTTCCATTTCTCTTGTTTGAAGATCCCTGAGAAGTACAGAGACTTGGTGTTTTCGTTTTACTGCCCGTACTGCAGTGCCGGAATCACGGGACCCGCTCTCACTAATGGTGGCAAGCTGCCAAAGACGTTGTGGAAACGGAAGTGCAGAGTTCCAGACTGCTATATGGAGTGCGATGCTAGGGCTAAAAGCAAATACAGCTCCAAGGAGAACGGGCTGAAATACATGAGAAACATAGTGGATAAGCTATCGGTTCCTGGAGTGGATAAGATCGCTCTTTTAAGACAGCTTCTCAAAGAAACAAACTCTCTTGAAGAGTTCCGAAAGATTGGACGTGAAAAGTTTCCAGAAGTGGCTGCGCCTTTGCCGGTGGAACAGTACGAAAAGCTTGTCCGGAATGACGAGCAGCTACAGAAACTGGCTAAAGAGCTGGAATTAGAATCTGCGAAGTTGGAAAAACTGGAGGCTGAAGAGACACTGGTCAACAAATACGTGTCCTGGGTCAATGAGCTGAACGAGAGCCTGTCTCCGACTTTTAATCAGCCCCAAAGCAGAAAAAAATCGAAGGGTTCGACTAAAGTCACGATATGTGGGTATCACAGGAACCACATAATACCGTGCTCTGCGCAGGACTTTTTGGCCAAATTGATGGTCTTGAAGGAGGAAGAAAACAACAACCTCACCACCATTGACGGTGTGTGCATTAAAACTAAATGTGCTAAGCACCAGGACTGGATCCAACTAGCACAGACTGAAGTTTCGCTGCAAAAGGACTCTTTAAAGAACGTACGCAGAAGACTCGATCTGCTCATTAAAGTGAGGACAAACCAATTGGGTACCATATTCTTTGAACAGTATATCGCTCCTATCTCACCTAACGATCAGCTCCATACAAACCAGCTAGTACAGACATGAGTGCATTTACTTACTGCTCATGACCTAACTTATATACCTATCCCCTCAAGTATATATCTCCAAAAGGCAGAACTTGGAAATGTAGAACCCAGTACCAGGCAATCGACACTAACCGGTTCTGATTGACCGCACCAGGAATACAGGCTCTTCTTTCATCGTATACTTGTCTGTATTTATATAAACGTCATCGCGCTCTGAAAACTCTGGCTTTTACCTTGTTGCAAGCTTCCTTGAAGAAGATTGGGATTGATCAGTCTGCACCTTTGCCACGGAGGATACAGCAGCAGAGAAGAGTGCGGTCTTGCGACAGATCAGTTTGCCAGAAATAGCAGAGCGAATCAGTTGACGTTCAGATTATCTGTGGCATATTCAATAAAGACATCGATCAAATAAAGGCAGGCCCTACTTAACCCCATGGCAGATGAGATCAGGAACAACAAGGTGAGGAACGAGGAGTTCAAGATATGGAAGAAGACTGTGCCCTCGTTGTATGAACATGTGTCATCCTTACAGCCCAAACTAGCTACCGTTCCGGAATCTACAAAGCAGGTCGCAAGAACCATTCAGTTTACAGATGTTATTTCGGAAGATGTAGACAAAGGCATACTGCACACTTCTGTGCATTACTCGCAGAACAATAAAATCTTCGAGATCTCAGTAGAGCTTCCTCTCGGTACGTATAAGGGACTTAACTCCAAGGAGTTGCCGCAACCCAAGTACTCTGACTGTTTCACTGAGCCAGAGCAACCAAAATGGATCTTCGGGGATGAGATCATTGTGAAACTGAAACGGAACAGGAATGGTTCGTCTTTGATTGCCATGACGGATACTGGATCTTTGGGCTGGTTTGTTGCAGGAAGCAAACAGCCTTCTACCGTTGCCAAGATCGATAACGAGGCAGGGCTGAGCTGCGATTTCGATGTTTCTCCGGATTGTAAACATGTCGTTCGCTTTGAGTCATCAACTGAGGTCACTCAAGACAGCTGGGTCAGAATTTCGATTATTGACAATGCCAGTGAGGTTGGCAAGCTATTGAAGACTGTGTCGGTACCTAAGTCTAAAGTGGCTAAATGCGTCAGATTTCATTCGAATACCTTATTCAGTACTTTGTCCGAGGACGCGGTTCTGAGATTCTGGGATATCAGAAGCTGTGAGGAACCGGTGCTTTCTATGGGCACCGACAAGATTGGAGATTCTGAAAGTGAGGAAGAGGGCAAGCTCTCACATGTGGGGACCACAACTCTGTCAGAGAATTTCTTTATCACAGGGTCTGACTCTGGAATGCTCAAATTATGGGATTTCCGCTCTTTGTTAGCTGCTAATAGCAAGCTTGTCAACAACGCTGAGCCACTAGCCCATCTGTACCAACTTGACAACGAACCTGTCGTTGATATCAAGATCAGTTCTTTGGCGCCTGAATGTTTCATCACAGTTGGGGCTCTAGGCAATGTGTACCATTGGGATATTTCGTACCTGATCTCAGAATTCGAGTCCAAGACTGGCTCCCAAGAATCCGAGTCTGTAGACCAAGATGATCTGCAAGAACAGTGCCTGAAATTCCTGCACACTGGTGGCGGAAGAAGACTAGCCTTCAAGGGCAAAGACGACGTACTGATCCAGAACTCAGTGACGCAACATCCTGTCATACCAGATGTGGTAGCTACTGTGGACTGTGATGGCTTCCTCACGGTATACAAGGGCTTTTATGGAAGAGATGAGGAACCTTCGGAATCAGAGTAAATGTCATTGAAACATTTTTCTTCTTTGTCAACGTAAAGCACATATCTAGTTGTAACTATTTAAATTCAGGACTTGACCTCGACAAACATGTCATCCAGATCACCCGATTTGCCCAAACTAATCTTAATCACATCCTACACAAATAACAATAAAACTGACAACTTAATCTCTTCATTGCTGGTCTTCAACATCCATTGTCACTGTTTTAGTCGGATTGACTGTTTCTTTTCTTTATGACTTCCAAGACCTAACAGTAGAATTGGCTCTTTTACGTATTGATGAAATAATGATCCGACCAAAACAACAAAAGGTTCAAACAAAACAGCCTTGTTTGGACCATTCTAACGACTTATTGAATGCTAGAATAAAGGGCAGTAAGCGTATTATTGTGGTTTGGACACAGAGTGCAGGTAAAGGGAAGTTTCTCGGAAGAAACAGACCAACGGTCCCCTTTTTGAACTTGATCAAGAGGTTTCACAGAGAAAGGCGTCTTTTAACCAGTTGACTCATTAAGTCAGTATATTATTGTTGGAAGGCGTTCATTTGGTGGCTGAATTGACTAGATATATATCCAGCCGGGGGAAAAGAGAGTTAGGTTTTCTGGTACCAGACACTTTTCAGTTTTAGATATGGCCTCAATGTTCAAGCCTCCAGAGACCAGACGGTCGAACTTGAAACCGCCAAAACTGTCATTACCACCACAATTGGTGACCAATACAACTGTTACTCAAGATTCGGAGGATGGACTTCGACAAAACGGCTCAAAATCCACTAGACCGCAGTCCTCGTCAGATTCCAGCCGATCGATTCGCACACTGAAAAACAGGCCTACTCCACCACCAGTTATTTCGACGCCCATTTCAAGTTCTGTATCGGAGAGCACAGTTTCATCTTTGACCAACAAGCTTCATGGACTCAAGGTGAACACAGACCATTCGCCGAACAGTGGTTCTCAGTCATCGCTACAAGAAATGGACTCAGTTGCCTCGAATCTGATCTCGATGTATGATAGTGATACAACCTCCAGTAGTCACTCGAATTCTGGGCTTTTAGAACCACAAATAACAGGAGGAGCTATATCAGATAGCGAAACACGGAAAGAAGAGACCGATATCTTAGAATCAGATATATGGTACACGTACAAGATACACGAGCAAATTGACACTCTGGGAGTGTTAGGAGAAGGAACTGGCGGATCGGTTTCGAAGTGTAGATTGAAGAGAGGCTCCAAGATCTTCGCTTTAAAGACAATTGCAACCATTGAGAACGATGGTTCAGAGAAACAGATTTTCCGAGAGCTACAGTTCAATAAGAGCTGCAAATCTGACTACATAGTAAGGTACTACGGAATGTTCGCATGCGAGGAGAACTCGTCCATATTTATAGCCATGGAGTATATGGGCGGAAAGTCTCTGGAATCCGTGTATAAGCACCTGCTGTCCAAGGGCGGTCGTATAGGCGAGAAAGTCCTAGGCAAGATAGCAGAAAGTGTGCTGCGAGGTCTCTCATATCTACACGAGCGCAAGATCATCCACCGGGACATCAAACCACAGAACATTTTGTTTAACGACGAGGGTCAAGTAAAACTGTGCGATTTCGGTGTCAGCGGCGAGGCTGTCAACTCGCTTGCTACAACGTTTACCGGAACCTCATATTACATGGCTCCCGAAAGAATACAAGGCCAGCCCTACAGCGTCACAAGTGACGTTTGGTCCCTGGGCTTAACGCTGCTGGAGGTTGCACAGGGCCACTCGCCGTTTGATTCAGATCAGCTCGCGGCTAACATGCCACCGATAGAATTGCTGATGCTCATTTTGACATTCACCCCACAACTAAAGGACGAGCCGGAATTGGGGCTCACCTGGTCCAAATCGTTCAAGTCGTTCCTGGACTACAGTCTGAAAAAGGACTCCAATGAAAGACCATCACCCAGACAGATGCTCAAACACCCCTGGATGCTAGGCCAGATGAAGAAACAGGTCAATATGAAGAAGTTTATACAAACTTGTTGGAAAGACTGAAGTTTACTCACCAAGTAGTCGCTTTCATAGACTCAAATCTACATAGCAGATACCTACGCAAATCCTGCACATTGCGTGTCCATGATGTCGCTCGCAAGCATCCTGCAGCCAGCTCCAGTGCTCTTTGAATCATCGGTTCCGTCCGTTTAATCGGAGCAAGCGGCGAGAGTGGTCACTATGAAAAAACTAATCAAGTCCTCTAAGACTGAATAACTACAAACCACTTTTAAAGAAACAAAAAGGCGTTTATTATTATTAGATTATAGGTCCTTGTATAATTTGGATACTGCAAACCACAGCTTACATCGACCACTGCAATTGCCGGTTGTCTTTGTTTTTGAGTTCGAAGTGTTTAATCGGTGATATCCTTGAGTAAGATCAAATTCCCTTTGGAGTCATGAGACCATCTACCAGAATGTTTAGAGGCGTTATGAGAGCAGCTCCTGTGGGCATCAGAACTGTTTCTGTGCCATTAGTGTTGAATGCCACTAAATCTGGTGTGTTTTCTGGAGCTGGTGCCCAGATTTCGAGATTCGCTGATGTGAGATTTTATGCTGAGGAGTCGAAGAAAGAGTCAGCTGAGAGCGAGCAACCTGAGTCTCAGGTCTCAGAAGAGACTTCTGACTTGACCGAGGAGCAGAAGAAGATCAAGGAGCTTGAGTCGAAGCTTGAGGCCAAGGAAAAAGAGGCTATTGAGCTGAAAGACCGTTTGTTGCGTTCCGTGGCAGACTTCAGAAACCTGCAGGAGGTTACCAAGAAGGACGTGCAAAAGGCCAAGGACTTCGCGCTGCAGAAATTCGCGCGTGACTTGCTCGAATCTGTCGACAACTTTGGCCACGCGCTGAACGCCTTCAAGCCTGAAACTTTGGAGCAGTCCCAGGAGCTCTCAGACCTCTATACCGGTGTTAAGATGACCAGAGATGTGTTTGAGAAGACTCTGAAGAAGCACGGCATCGAGAAACTCGATCCCATCGGCGAGTCCTTTGACCCCAACAAGCACGAGGCTACCTTTGAGCTTCCACAGCCTGACAAAGAGCCAGGTACCGTCTTCCACGTCCAGCAGGTCGGCTACACTTTGAATGATAGAGTCATTAGACCCGCTAAGGTTGGTATCGTCAAGGATGCCAAATGATTGAACGGCTCTCGGGTGCCTGATCCCTAGTTTACATGTACATACAATTGCATATATGATTAATAGCCCTATAGTACGAAAATATGCTCGAATCAGGGGCCCAAAACCAGCCCTAACTAAAATCTTAATCTTCAAACATGTCATACACACCAACAAGCCGCCAAAATCATACCCAATACCCCATCGCCTCATCGCGATTCCTCTATTGCTGCATTAGGCCGTTTGTTTGGCTTTAAGGCTGTTCCTATAATAAACACAGGAAACAAAAACAAAACATTAACAATGACAACAACATTTTAGGGCACGTTTAGAAAGGTATAAGACTAATTGTGGGCTGCTAGTGGGTTAGTGGTGACAATACAGGGGAAGATTTGGTACCTGTGAGAGTGCAGGAGAAGTTTCGGCGTGGAAAGCTGGTATTTGAGGTGTGTTAGCGAGGTTTGAAAAGTGACAGTGGGGGAGCAACTGTGAATTAGCGCGGTTGAGATGTCTACAGCGTACCACCGTCACACGTATTACGGCGGAAGTGGGTCTGCAGATCAGGCACCAAGCGCGAACCCCAGCGGTGGGAAGATCAGTAGGCGTGCTTCGCAAAGCGGCGCACAGGGACAGAACGGACAGCATGGTCACAGTGGGCGCAGGCGTCAGGTAACGTTTGGGCCATATATTATTGGTCCCACGCTTGGAGAAGGCGAGTTTGGTAAAGTAAAGCTCGGATGGTCTAAGAGCAAGAACGATCAGTCTAAGAATGTCGCGATCAAGCTGATCCGCCGAGACACGATCCCGAAAAACTCTGAGAAAGAGGTCAAAATTTATCGCGAGATCAACGCTTTGAAGCATCTGACACATCCCAACATAGTGACGCTGGAAGAAGTGTTGCAGAACTCAAAGTATATTGGGATTGTGCTCCAGTACGCCTCGGGAGGCGAGTTTTACAAGTATATCCAAAAGAAACGAAGGTTAAAAGAACCCGCAGCATGTAGGCTGTTTGCGCAATTGATCAGTGGGGTTCATTACATGCATTACAAGGGATTAGCTCACAGAGATTTGAAACTTGAGAACTTGCTGCTTGACGAACATGAGAACCTGATAATTACAGATTTCGGATTCGTGAACGAGTTTTCTACGACAAGCGATCTGATGAACACATCTTGCGGGTCACCTTGCTATGCAGCACCGGAGCTCGTGGTCACAACAAAAAAGTATCAGGCCAGAAAAGCTGATGTATGGTCATGCGGTGTGATATTATACGCTATGTTAGCCGGATACCTGCCGTGGGATGACGATCCAGAGAACCCAGATGGTGACGATATTGCAAAATTATACAATTACATCACAAAAACTCCACTGAGTTTCCCGGAATACATAGCACCGGTCCCCAGAGATATGCTAAGACGAATTTTGGTTTCGGACCCAAATAAACGTGTCACCATTGAACACATCGAGAAACATCAATGGCTACAGCCACATTCACTTTTCTTGTCCTTGAGACCGGAAGATTGGGACACAAAGGCTAAGGCCGAGGTTAGTAATATTTTCAGACCTCCTCCTCAATCGTCCCATTCCAGGTACTCAAGACCACATTCAAACTCTTCTATATCATCCACAGAGAAACGCAATTCATTGATTATGGACTCAACTTTACATCTACAGCCAATCCCTCCACAAGAATCCCAATCGCATGCTATTGCAAAACCTTCTTCTCCCTCTTCAGATCTACGGACTAGTCCCGTTAAGAAGGACTATCATTCTAGAAGTAACTCAGCTGCATCAATAGCATTACAGGCAGTGGTTGATGCTGAAAGAGAATATTATCAAACATCACAACTTAACCAACAACAAAGCTCACCACCCACGTCTGATGCAATCCCTATCACAAGAACGCAAAATGCATACTCTAGTTCTCGGCTAGCGATACACAATGGCAGTGCGGCAACATCCACCTCATTGATGAACAGAAACAGCGTTATCGTTGAGGTCAGCCCAAATAAAGAAGTCGTTAGCTCTTCTTTGATTGTGCCAGCGATGGGGTACTCAAGGTCCAGAGAGTCCTATTCATCAACATCACCTTCAAGGAATCCCGTGTCTTCTCCAAAGTTTAGTGCAAACTCTTTTTCGATGAACACTAGCCATCATGCCAACAAATTTGGTTCCTCTCAACAAAACAGACCAAGGCCGACTTCTTATCATCCTATTTCGACATCACATATTGAGACATACCCATACAGCTCTCAGAGCCATGTGAGCCCCAATTCAAATGACTTTTCGCACAGTGCAAGATCAATCGTTTTGGAACATCATTATGATAATCAAAGTAATGGTATCCCAAATGCGAGCGGCAGAAATCAAGATCCTTCGTTGTCATCAATAAAGACGAGCAGTTTCCAATCCGGAATAATTAGAAGAGGATCTACATCTGCAGGTAAGCCATCTCCATCCATTGAACTGAAAAATGTTGAAGGTGATCTCATAAAAACGGATTCAGATGATCACAAGAATTTGAAACAGCAACGTCGTAAATCTCAGAGATACAGCACTATAATAGTAGAGAATACAATTACTTCTCTAACCGAAGAAAGCAAGGCTAGCACAAAGATTAATCAACCAAGACAGAAGAAGTCATCTGAATTCTCTGACAATTTGAGTTCTGAATTAGGAAAAATCGCCTTACAGGAATCTCGCAAAGGCGATGCGGAAATGTCTTTAAATAATACAGACTTCAAGAAACCGGCAAAGAGCCCAGAAATATCTGATGGTTCTAAGGTAACAACCAATGAGGCTCGTCTTAAAAAAGAGAAGCGCTTCAGTTTATTATCCTTTTATTCTTCTACCAGCAGCAATTCGAAAAGCAGCGTCGCTTCTGAGTTGTCATCTAGTGAAAGGAAAGCGTCATCAGGATCGCAAAGAAGTATTGATTCATCTAAGGCAAACGGACCATCAGCTAGGCATACTTCCGGAACCACGAACTATTATGAGCAATCTAAATCTAGAATTGCTTCCACTAATTCAAACAAGGCACACAACCGCCATTCGATGTTACCCCCAAAGACAACTCCATTAGTAGATTCCACGAACAAACGGTCTCATCATCGGTCCTCCGTAATAGGAACCCCGATTAAAGAAACTGTTGATTCAAATAATTCGACAAGAGGACACAATGATCATGAGCCAAGTACTGCTAAGAAAGTTTTTGACTTCTTCAAAAGAAGAAGCATGAGACTGTGAGAAATCATCATTTTTGTATCTATTAGTTTTTAACGATCAGCATTCTTATAAACGGGTACTTCTTTTATCCTTGGGATTCAAATAAGTACCTTAACTTAAAGTCACGTCTTGGTTGTGTGGTTCAAGCCACAACAATATACATCGCAACCAATACACGACAGAGGAAAACGCCATCGGACTCCAAAAGTGTTAACAAATTCGCATTAAGCTTTAAATTGTATGTAATAGAGATTGATACTTATACAGTTTCAACATGCTTAGATGTTAGATGGGTACAAGAAGACTCTGACAGAAGCACCGAAAGTCTTGGCTGGCAAGTTAGATCTGAAAGTAGCTCTAACGACACCGGAGTTACCGTGTGTTCTGGTGATCTTACCCCAGATAACTCTGATCTTAGAACCTCTGACCTCCTTGGAGCATCTGTAAACGTAAGCGATTCTCTTACCCAAGTAGAACTTAGCGTCTTCTGGGGAAGTAACATCTTGGATCTTGATCAAAGAGACGTTAGGGTTGTTAACGCTCTTGGATCTTTGGTAGGACAAATGCTTACCCTTCACGTACACTGTTAAGACGGAACACACAATTGAGATTGAGTGAGAAAATTGTTAGTAAAAGATTTCGTTATCGTACGTTGCGTTGAACATATCTGGGGAACTGCGTGTAGAGGGTTTCCAAATATACTGTGTCTTGTAAATGTAGTAGTAGTCCGTATCAGAATGCATACCATGTTGCAGGGGATTCAGGTAATACTCTGTGTCAGATGGAAACCTTCAAATGTCGAGCCAAATTAACTCTTGAACTGATCCAGTACCTCAGACAAGAGTATGCCCACAGAAACCTCAATCGTGGAGACTCTGTTTGAACCCATCACTAAAATATGCAAACCAGCCCAGTCCGCCTTACTTCACACTACTTCCACAATACTTCCTGATGCCCCACTTTCTCAGACACGTCGTCCAGCACTTATCTGCATTGCGTTCTTCAGTTCAAAAGTTCCACATCGCTTGGTATCCTGCTTTAAATGCTCCAGTCACTCTACTAACATATCCTCTAATGTCCAAACGCTCCATTAATTCACGCACCACATACATCTATGAGATTCAGCCATTGTTTCGATGATTCTTGAGGTCCTTTGAATGCCAGATAATACACTAATACCTATCAAATACGCACCTGTTCTTCTATTACCTACTGTTCCTCTAATCAATATCTGAAATTAGTTGATACTTTGTTAAGTTGATGAGAATCGACAACCCTGGGCCGAACTGGACTGAACTGGACTGAACCTGACATGCCTCTACGGGGAAAGGCTAGAAGGGGCCGTCAGCCTACGTGGAACGAACCTAGACAGATATTCCTGGCAGGATGCCTCTGCCGGTAGGAAAATCCAGGAAGGACTGCAGCAACCTCCCGCTAGAACAACTCTCTCGAAAACGCTGTGCCTCTTTTCATTGAGAAGCTTGCTGTTTTTGGAATACCAAAGAAAAACACAACAAACAACATATTTTCTTATGAAAGATGTACGGATGTAAAACAGTCACAATTGTCTCAATCACGTGACCATGCATTTTCAGCCCTGACCCTTGCCAGATGTGCAAACTGTGACAGCACCATGGAGTACTAACGAAACCGGCATGATGAGGGCTGCACAGTGGCAGAGTAGTACAACAGGTGTATTTGGCACCAGAAACTCAGGATACACTGGACCAACAGCTACGAATGGCTGTGAGGCTCTGGCCACCTGTGGCACCTTTCTAGAACCTAAATGACAGCAGCTTCTATTATTTACCCGGACACAGACGTAAACCCTACATTAGTTTGCATTCAAAGTTACCCGCCCTCGCGTTTCTTTTGTTCTGCCCTAACCGCTGCTGGCTGAAAAAAAATAAAATTCAGAAAACGTATAAAAGGCGAGGTTGCAGCGAAAATAGTTCCAAGATTATGTTACGCGTTTATGCGTTCTTTTTTGAATTTTGCTTAAAACTGTGTCGACGTACTTCATAGGATCATTTCTATAGGAATCGTCACTCTTTGACTCTTCAAAAGAGCCACTGAATCCAACTTGGTTGATGAGCCGAAGAACCTTTGTACCCAAGAGTGAGGAAAAAGAATGTATCATTAGCTTGGTCCACAACCCTTAGCGGTTTGGCCATCTACACCAACATTTCTTTGTTTTGCCTTTTGCATACGTGGCAGCTGTGCCTATGTCTTTCTGGATAGGGGGTCCCAAATGCGGTTTAGAAGTAGGAGTCCTTGGACTCTTTGCTTTTTAGACTGCTGGGGCATCCGTTATGACTTCAGTCTGACTGCGGCCGCTGCCATTTAAATTGGCGCGATGATCTTTGCCCAGTTTGTGTACCTCTTCGTGAGGGGACAAACGTATTGGGTGGGTACAAATGGCAGTCTGACAAGTTTTATATATTTTTCCCTCCTAGATTGAAGCATCAAAGGCTTGATGCTCGATATAGGAATGTACTCGCCGGGACGCTTCGCTTCCTTCTCTGTCTAACAGTATTATTTTTCATTTACTCGCGTTTCATTAGGTCATATACATTTACTTATCATTTGATCAACTAAGTGGTTCAGTATTGCAAACCTTTCACTTGTTGTAAGATTCTTAGAGCTAGTCTCTTGGAATAATATCTGGATATGGCTAGGTTACCTCCCATGTACCAAAAGTGTGGATGGCCAGAGTCTCTCCAGATCGTCTTGAGCTCACCTTCCTTGTCGAACCCCCACACAGGGTCTAGCTTATCGGCTACCTTGTCTCCAAACAAACGCCTTGCAGTCTCCTTCATGTTCGTGTAGCCAGTGGCCATGACAACAACGTCCAAGCCCTCAAGTACAGTACCATCGGTGAACTCAACACCGGTCCCCGAGGGCAAGAACCTCTTGATGCTTTGGCCCTGCTTGATCTTAACCTTCCCATCACAAATCAACTTGGAACAACCAACGTCAATGTAGTACCCAGATCCCTGGCGGAAATATAGGCCAAACAAACCGGTACCACCGTACCCGGCATTAGTCTTGAACCCGCGTCTTTCCAATCTGTTCAACAACTCAACGTCATCTTGACAAGATGCACGGTACTGCTGCTGCATAATCCCATTTAAAAAGGACAAGGGCATCGAATGAAAGATTCGGTCGGCAGTCTCTGTCTTTGGGCCTGTCTCATCGTACACGCCATCGATATTGTGACGCATACCATTCTCCACGGTAATGACACAAGTGGAAGATCTTTGTAGCATAGTCACATCAACTTTTTGTTCATAAAAGTCTTGGCAAATATCATGAGCCGAGTTACAACCACCAACAACCAAAGCTTTCCCACCAGTAAATTCGGATCCAGATCCATGCTTTGAAGAGTGGACGATTTTCCCCTTAAACAGCTCTTGATCTTGAAACTTTGGCATACGGGGTTCACCCGAATGTCCAGTAGCCATGACCAAATGCTCTGGAGTGTAAACAATAGTGTCACCAGTGAGCAAGTCCTTCACTTGAACGGTCCATTTGCCGTCAGTCTCGTCAAAGTCTGCACCTTGCACCATCGCACTACACTTGTAGTTCAAATCCATAGTCTTGGCATAAGCTTCAAACCAATCACCAATCTTATCCTTTGGAGTAAAGATGGGCCACGAGGGAGGGAAATTCAAGTATGGCAAGTGATCGTACCAGACAGGGTCATGTAACACCAAAAACTTGTACCTGTTCCTCCAGTTGTCGCCGATCTTGGGGTTCATCTCAACGATCAAAGAGTTGATACCAAACATTTTCAAGCGAGCCGCTGTGGTGAGCCCACCTTGTCCACCACCAACGATAAGCACCGTTGGTTGGTGCGACTCATCAAACGTGGATTCCTTGGCCCTTCTTTCAACCCAGGACTCTCTTCCAACGTGCTGGCCGTGGTTCACACCTTCAGGTCTGTTTCCAAAGATAGCCTCTGGGTAGTCCCTCAAGTCTTCTAGTGCCGTGTAAAAAGTAAAACACTTCAACACTGGTCTCTTGAGCTGGCGATCGTAAACTGCAGCCAGCCTGGCAATTCCCTTCCCAGAGCCCAACTTGTTCTCAAAGTCGTAATAAATCTGGATCCATTCGATGGGCGGACGTCCGTCGTGGGACTCGTGAAGCACAAACTTACCAAACCCGCAATTGTACCGGTAATCGGCCAACGTGTCCAGCTTGAAGTTCGACAGTTTTGCCCTGGCCAGTTTCGGTTGCAGCACGCTCTTGAGCTTGTCCAGCCCGATAAACGAATGCAAGTCGAACGTGACCGCCAAATGGTCTCGCCAAGTCGCATGGTTCAAGAACACCCGCGACCACATCTCTGGCGAAACCGCGTGGCCCTTGTTGATCTCGTCCATCAGCTGGTTGAACAGCGCGAGCCATTCCTCGCACAGACGCTGAATCTCGGCCTCCTCCACTATACTCTCTGGCGCAGCCGTTTCAGCGCCGTATATCTTTTCTGCAGGAAAATCGTCTGCATACGGCTCGTGCACAATTGGCGGATAAACCTCCTTCTGGTAAAACTCCTCTTCTTGCAGAATCTGCTTCATGTCGTGCGTCTTGTCCAGTGCACTCTTGCCGCTCCCACTTTTAGGAGCCGCTGTCGCGGCTCCTAAACTAGCTACTGCAGGCATCTCAAATATATATGTATATTTCCTGTTGTCCCTGCTGTCCCTGGGATACTATGCTCAACTGCCATGCTCAACTGCCATCCTCTCACAAACGCTGACGCTCATCGCTGTCGCCAGCTTTCCTATTTATATCTGATTCCCCACTATCCTAAACGCTTCCAACTGCACTCTCCATTTCAACACAGCGGGGTGAATACCCCGCCCTTCAAGACTCGATTTCCAGCGTTCTTAATTCCGTTTGTGTGTTGAGCGTTAAGCTACCATTGTCTTTGTGTCACTTCGGGGCCACTTCGAGGCCACTTTGTGTCACTCTGTGTCACACTGTGTCACTTTTCTGCAAGAAACTCCGATAATTGCGTCCAGAAACCGGAACTTCCCACAAAAACGAAAACCCTTGGTGCTTCCCCAGCGGTTCCCCAGCGGTTCTCCAGCGCTCCAAAGTCCGTTTTGCTCCGCCCTGCAGCATCTCCACCTTTCCAAGGAGATAAGATAGAGGAGTAAAGGACGCAATAAAATTTGGGCCAAGGGGCGCCGGTTCGAACCCCGGCGTGCGCCGATGTTTTAGAGTATGTCGACTATACAGCAGGAGCCAAGGCTGAGTCGATGCAGGCAGTGATTCTTTTCAGCATGGTGAGGTGGTCCAAGGCGGGGTCTGGCGAGTGTGGGGCGCTGGAGTATTGCACGTAGCATGGCCTGTGGTACTTGAGTACCAGGATGCGTGCCAGCTTGTGGATCAGGTCGTGGACCGAGAAGTCGTTGCTGTCGATGAGGTCTGCTACGCAGACCTCATCGTGAGAGTGCAGCGGCTGGGATGGCCTGAACGCTATGGCGTAGCAGTAGCCTTGCAAGTACATGGGCGCGGCTGCGGGGTCGGAGCTGCAATTGCAGCATACAGTGACGTTTAGAGCGGTTTTCTTGTCATTGGGGGATTTGGGCAGAGTGCAGCGGACCGCGGTGTCAGTGCCGTGGAACGAGGACCACGAGTCCTGGACTGTTAGCGTGGTCATTGGGCGTGTAGCGGGCGTGTAGCGGGGAAATTGTTTGCTGATAGATCTCAATTCTGGATCAATCCTGGATCGGATCATCTTGATTTCGGTTTGACAAAAAATGGCCTGCAAGTGTACAGTGTCAAGTGGTCGGTGCAGAGACCGGCAAAAGCAGCGACCAACCAGGCGGGCAATGAAGAGCAGGAGTGCGCCAGTGTGCTGTGTGGTGGCGTGCCTGATGCCTGGGTACGGAATAGGGTACCAGGGGGCCCTGCCATGGAGACTGGCAAAGGAGATGAAGTATTTCAGGCAGCTAACGTCCGGGACGCGAGATGCCAGGCTGCAGAACGCCGTGGTGATGGGCCGCAAGACGTGGGAGTCCATCCCGGCAAAGTTCAGGCCGTTGCCCGGCAGATTGAACGTCGTGGTCTCGAGACAGGCGGCCGCAGACGACCTGGAGCGGCTCGTGAGACACGCTTCAGAGTCAGAGTCGAACAGCCCGCGTCACGTGACCGTGAATACAACCGACCTCGCGAAAGCGCTGCAAACGCTGGCCCTGAACAGCGACCTGCTCCAGCTGGAGACCATCTACGTCATTGGCGGCGGCGAGATATACAACCAGTGCATCCCGCTCTGCCAGCACTTGTTTTTGACCCAGGTGCGCACCTCCGAGGCCAAGACGCCAACGATGGACACGTTTCTGGACAAGACGCTCATAGAATCGAGCTTCCGCCAGCAGCCGTACTCCAAACTGCAGCAGATCGTTCCAGACACCGTGGAACTCCTGCCGGAGACCACCGACGCGGACGCCCCGGTCATCTCGGAGAAGGGATTTGAGTACCAGTTCACGCTTTGGTCACGTGATCTTGACTCTTAGAACTCTAGATATCCTAAACCCTCTCGCAATGGTCGAACCTCAGTGCCAGCAGTGCTGTTCTGCCGGCATTGGGTCCACCACTTCATGTAGCCATGTCTATGTACGCTAACTCCTAGAATTCACCCAGTTTCTCGTGCTGGAAAGCTAGAGACGCTCTTGAAACTCTCGGTTTACCATGACCATACGTTAAGTATCACAACTAGCCCCATAATACCGTTCAATGGCATCTCTAGCAGCTTGTAGTCCCTGTTTTCTTCCATTGGTCAACGTCTACATCTCGCTTTTTCCATTCATTATAAGGAACGAACCAAACGTTGAAATACTTCCCGCATAGCTGAACGATGAGAATAATGAAATAAGTTTTAACAGATTGTCTCAGGGTGACTATAAGCACTATTCAAGTACTGACCCAGATCACGGGAATTGGGATCAAGGAAGATAGATACCTAAGCGTGCAGAAGGAGTGTTGCGTGTTAAAGTGGTAGTTGCCAGCAACGATTGCTAATAAAGAGTTGAGAGAGAAAACCCGGTTCTGATGTCTCAGTACGCTAGTTCTTCTACATGGGCGAGTTTCCTCAAGTCTATTGCGTCATTCAACGGTGATTTGTCGTCTCTGACAGCACCTCCATTTATTCTTTCGCCAGTTTCGTTGACCGAGTATTCGGAGTACTGGGCAGAACATCCTGATCTATTCTTGCAACCCTCGCTGATTGATCAGCCTGATGCCGAGGGCACGTCTCCAGAGCTACTCCGTTTGCTTGGAGTTGTGAAATGGTTCATATCTACTTTGAAATCGCAGTACTGCTCCCGTAACGAGTCGATGGGGTCCGAGAAGAAACCTTTAAACCCCTTTTTGGGCGAAGTATTCGTGGGAAAATGGAACAACTCTTCTAATCCTGAGTTTGGAGAGACTGTGTTGCTCTCCGAACAAGTATCACACCATCCCCCAATTACCGCTTATACAATTTTTAACGACAAGAACAAGGTTTCGTTGGAAGGGTATAACCAAGTTAAGGCATCAATTTCAAAGATGTCTCTGAACGTGAAGCAGTACGGCCATGCAATTCTGAATTTTGATAGACTAGACGAGCATTACCTAATCACCTTGCCTCCACTACATATAGAAGGACTACTGGCTGCATCGCCATACGTGGAACTGGATGGGAAGTCGATTATTCAGGCTTCAAATGGGCTGTACTGTACTATCGAGTATTCCGGTAAGGGTTATTTCAGCGGGAAGAAAAATACATTTAAGGCAAGGATCTATAACAGCTTCAACGAGTCTGCAGACAAAAACAACGCCTTATACACCATTTCCGGTCAATGGTCGAAAATTTCCTACATCTCTTCCGGGAAGTCGAAATCTGGCGAAAAAGTGTTCTACGATGCTTCAAAGACAGCAGTGGAGACTTTAAGTGTTAAGGATATAGAAGACCAGAACCCTCTGGAGTCTAGGAGGGCATGGCAACATGTGGCAAAGGCCATCCAGTCGGGCAACTTTGATTTGATTCATCAAAACAAATCGAAGCTGGAAGACGACCAAAGGAACCTTCGGAAAGAAGAGGAAGCAAAGGGAATTGATTGGGAAAGAAGATGGTTCAAAGACATCGATTACTCTACTAGAGATCCTGACACTTTTACCAAACTCGCAATATTAGCTAACTTGTCCACCAAAAATGTGCCTAGCGGAACGTCCATATCTAATGAGAAAAAGGACGCTACCATGCTACACTGGCGATTCGATCGTGAATGCTGGGAAAAGGAAACTGAAATCAAGCTTTAAGTAACCTATTGTCAAAGCTTTTTTGATGTTTCTCTGCCTTATCCTTCATATAGCGTTTGAGGCCGAGGGTGTTGATTGTTAATTTTGATAGGTAATTCCTAGTTCATACATGCCATTAATGAGATATTATATCAAATTATTATACGTATTTCGTTCTCAAAAGCCAGTACAAGAGTTATAATGCAGCATGCTTTATTCATCTTCGTAGTTTTCAAGGTTCAAACTCACCATTTTGGAAGAGTTAGCTTCTTGTTCCCTGAATACACCCACCAGAGATTGCGATTTTTCAAACATTGCATTCTTCAGCGAGATGACAATAAATTGCGCATTAGGATTAGCATTCCTCTTGATATAATGAGCAATCCTTTCCACATTTGTGACATCTAAAGCTGCATCAACTTCATCCAGGACAAAAAATGGACTTGGCTGGTAAGAATTGATGGTGAAAAGTAGTGCCAGAGCAGCCATCGTTTTTTCTCCACCAGATAGATACTCCATATCTTTAAATCTTTTCATTGGAGGTGTAGCAAAGTATTTAATACCAGCAAGATATGGCTCATCTTCGTTTTCAACAGTCAATGAAGCATTTCCTCCAGCAAGTTCGGACTTGTCATGCGGATTCTTGGTTAGGGCCCTATAAATTTTGTCGATATGTTTGTCAACATGATCGAAACATTTTTGGAAAAGCTCTTTACGTTTAGCTCTGACTTCCAAAAACTTCTCTCTACACTTTCTTTCTCTGTTCCGCAGTCTTTCATTTTCGGAAGATACCTCATCAAGTCTATTCTTAGTTTCATCGTATCTTTGCACTGCCTTGGAATTTGGTTGAAGTAGCTCAAGAGTGTCCTCTACTTTCTTAATCTCGGACTCGAGTTCTTCCCTGATTTCATTTCCACTATTTGATCGGTACTTATCAGGTAACGAAGAGAAGTCGTAATCGATGTCAGATAATAGCGAGACTTTATTGGAGTCCAAGTCTTCTATTGAAATTTCGTCCACCGACATGCCGTTCGTCGGTAGTTTCATATTGGATATTTTACAATTCTTCAAAATGCCTAATTGTTCAATGTCCAAAATCTCGATATCTTCTTTTACTTGTTCGACTTTACGTTTAGCAGAGAGCATGTCTGTTTGAATTTCGGAAATGTTATTTTCAAACACAAGAAGGTTGTGAACTTTCTCATCAAGGATTTTCTGCTGATCTGTTACGAGTTGTTGCTCTTCCTTGATTTTCAAGTCAACTTCATGAATTCTTCCGGAAATGATATCTTCCTGTCTTTCCACAGATTGTAATGTCTCTTTCAAATTTTCTAAGTCATTCAGAGCTTTGGTATGGCGAGCTTTGGTCACGTTAAGTCGGTCTTGCTCAAACTCCAGTTTGTTTTCGATCATCACGATTTCTTTTTGGAACTGTTGCAGATCCTTAGCATGTTTGCGCATAACTTCTCCTGTTCCCTTTTCATACTCATTGATAGAGAATCCGTACTTTTCAGTAAGAGGTTTAAAGATTTGTTCTTGTAACGTGTGTTTCTCACCTTCGAGTTTGGTCAGTTTATCTCTCAACTCAGTTAAACGGTGTTCTAAACGCTTCAACTGTGGTTCAAATTCTTCAGTTATGAGCGATTGGTTGTAGCTGATCTCTTTCTGTTTTCCGTCTAACGATCTTTGTAATTGGGATATGTGAGTGCGTATGCTCGAGATTTCATTATTTAACAAAGAGATTTCACCTTCAAGTTCTCTTGACTTCATATTTTCAAATCTGATCTTATTAGTGACCTCGCTTAACTCTTCGGTAATTTGGTCCTTCAAAAGCATCAATCCTTGGAACTCATCTTTGTTCCATCTATTCTGTGAGGACTGAGAGATACCACCAGTAATTTGACCAGCTTTATGTATCAAAGCACCATCTAGAGTGACAAGTTTAGCTTTGATATTCCTTCTCCACTTCAGATCTTTTGCAATATCTAAATTGTCACAAATAATGGCATCAGAACACACGTACTGCATAGCATTCTCTAAGTATTTCTCATATTCGATGGCATTAATTGCCAACAGACATCCTTGAACATTAGACACAGCAAGAGCAGAAGGAGCAACGTCAATTGTATCTAGCGGGATGAAAGATGCAGAGCCAGCTCTTTGTTTCTTCAAATACATGATACACTCGTGTGCAGTAGCTGCAGAGTCAACAATGATAGAATCGAAATTTTTTCCTAGAATAGTGGAAACAGCGACAGAATACTTCTCTTTTTTCGGTTGGCATAAATCATGAACCAAGCCCTTAACACCAGGGAATAGCCTTCTCAGCATAGCAACATTTTCCCTCAGTTTGCGCTCTTTCTTTGTCTCCCTTTGGTCAGCATTGAGATCATCGATCTTCAAAAGAACGTCTCTCAGCTTATAATTGAGATCAACTTCTTTATTCTTTAACGATTCAAGCGATGTTTGTGTTTGTTTCCATTCTGTAGATCTTTCGGCTGCTGTCGTATTTTTGTCATTCAATCGTTGAGTATCATCGTTGAGATCACCTTCTAAGGATTCTGCGTCGACTTCTAGTTCATCGTGTATACGAGTTTGAGTTTGCTTTATACGCTTGTTGATCCTTTCAAGTTCATCACTTAGTTCAAGTTCGTCGTTTCTGAGAAGGGCCATTTTCTCTTCAATTTGTGATCCACCAGAAGTAAGATACTTTTCCTTCAGTTGTTCGTACTGTTGTAGATCTTCTTCTGACAGGTTGAAGTTACTTAGATTGGCATGAATTGTTTCTAACTCCTTCTCAAAATTCTTTTTGGTCTTGGAAACAACAGCTAATTGGTTTTCAAACTGCTCAACGTAGGTCTCTTGTCTCTCCATATCCTTCTTGAAGGAAACAATTCTCTTTTCCAGGTTGGCTATACGTTTCAAAGTAGCCAAACGTTCCGTGCCCAGCGGTACCAAAGACGACTGCATAGATGATTTTTCGTTCTCAAGCTCTGATTGAGTATCTTTGAGTCTATTTAGTTGTAACTCGTATTTGGCAGTTGCGGACTTGGCCTTGGTGAGCAGCCTTTCTTCAGTAGAAAGCTTATTCTTCAAATCTGCCACTTGTGTCTTTGACATAGCCAAGTTATTAACAAGTTCTTTTCTCCTTTGCATGATGTGAAACAATTCCCATAGCACATAAGTTAGTTTTAACGTGTCTCTGGTCTCCAAATTAGATCGGTATTGTTCATCTCTTTGTACACCTTCTTTGAAACTTTTCAGATCATTTTGGACCTTTTTTCTTGCATGATGAGCATCTGTGAACTCGGCCAGAGCCACGCTGTGTTCTTCCTTCAGCCTTTCGTAATCATTTTTATAATTAATAGACCCTGAAACCTGTTCCAGCAACAATGTAAGAGACTCAGGACCCTGAGATGCGATTCTTTCAACATCACCTTGAAACACGAGAAAGTTCTTGGCTTTGACCAATATATTTTCCCGCTCGAGTTCTTCATTATATTTTTTGTAGCTCACAGTCTTCCCATTGATCTTGTACACGCTATCACCAGAGTCGTTTATGACCCTGGTGAACTTAGTCGCATCATTTTCGTCGTCTTTCTGGTACAGACATGTCACATAAGCGCTAGTAGCGGCGTTATCCATATCTGAATCCTCACCGGTGCTGCTGCCGGTCCCAGTCCGAGCACGCTTCGCTTCAGACTCCTCATTTTCGACTCTGCCTCTATATATCAAATCCACAAGAGCCGATGATCGCAGCTGGTTACTCCGAACTCCCAAAACGAACGAAATTGCGTCCATTAAATTTGACTTTCCAGATCCATTTGGTCCAATAATACTCGTAAAGTACGAATCTCCAAATCCAACGGAAACTGTATCCTTGTAGGACTTGAAGTTATGCAACTCCAGACCTATAAGTCTACCCATTTTTAGCCGCCTATTCCTGTAACTCCTTCAAATTTGGCCTTAGGACTCCCAATTGGAACTACCGCAACACAGCTTGGATCAGATGAGCCTATAGATACTCTGCACTTGACACACGGCCTACAACTCCCACAAGACTGTTGCTTGGGATCCCGTTTTGTTAGTAAATAATCAAGAATCAACGTCAATTATTAGCCTCTGCTCTTATATATCGCGTCTGGGTTTTAATTAACGCGTCATGGTAGGGTAATCAGAAACCGGGTAACCAAATAAAATGGATTAACGTGCGATGAGGTAACGCTGTTGAACTGGCAAGCTAATGGGCTCTGAGTGCTGGCTTCCTTCATGGACGGTCGAGAGGTGACGTACAACATGGTTGAAACATTCTGGACTACCAGCGGTCAAACAGAGACCAAACGTGTTAAAATGTTTACATGCAAGAACTATACCGATTAACTAATAAAAGGGAACTGGTTGCACTTGGGCAACCACATGGCGCCTTAGGCTACACACCAGATCTCATCTGAATGGGCTCATTGGGTGATATTGAGGCATAGGCGTTTGACACCTTTCTGTAGTTCATCTTGTTGAAGAAATAGACATTGAACTTGTTCACAATGTAAATCGCACCGACGCTGAGCGCGATGTACACAAGCTTGAGCACTGCCTTGGGAACCACGCTCCAGTTGATGGTCCGATACTGGATCACCACGTTCACACCCAGCAAAAAGATCACGCCGCAGCTCAACACGATCATAAGGGCGCTGAACAAGAGTCCCACAGTAACATCTGGTTTTGTCTCCCGAGTTTCCTGGGTGAAATTGTCTGAAGAAGACCCTTCCACAGCTCTCCTATTCATGTTTGCTGTGCTTGCTGTGCTGTGTGTTTCTAACGACGTCTGGTACAAACTCTGGCTCATCTAGCAGTCTCAAAGCAATGTCTACTAGATAGATTATAATATGTATATAAATCTACTGAAAATGTTCCCACCAGTGATCCACGGATTCTTGATTTTATTCAGTCCCAGACATCTCAAGTTATATAAGACCCTGACGGTTTAGATCATCGACTATACTCATCTACCAATATCTTCCAGTCTGGGATATGCACCCCATTTATTTCTTGGCAACGATAGACCTGTTCAAAAGTACAAAAATTTTCACTATGGGTAACCAATAAGGCTATGGTAGGGTACTGACAATTGGTTAGTTACAGTTGGTATATGTATTACAAACACTAAAGTAGGATCACAAGGTAAACGACCATGGCGGGTTTTGTTCTATCTGCTGGTTGATTCTTGTTCTTGTGCGAGTTCTCAGAGTCTTATCACCGTTTCTTGCGGCGAAATCCAGGATGTCGACATAACTGTGTCCTACGGATTCTATTGCAGCAACGAGTTTCTGGTTGTTGAACTTGATGCCCCATACTTGTTCCGCATCCGTAAGTAGCTTTCTGTGTATCAGTTTCCCAGTACGCAAGTTGTAGACGTTGAACTGGCGCTCCGAACCACTCACAAGAATGTTGTCGTTCATTGAAAAAGACGTGATCGCAGTCAGGCTTGTGTGGTGGAACGAAAACTTACGGGAGTAGTCATTGGAGTCCCAGCCACGGAGGGATCCGTCTGCCGCAGCGCTGACGAGGTACTTGTCCGAAAGACTGAGAAGACCTACTAGCGCTGTGTGGCCGTAGAGACACTTGAAGCTTCCTGTAACCTTTGTAGCAGTGTTGTTGTTGATTGCTGTGGTGGACCCATTGTTTTCAATACGCTCAAGATCCCAGACCCTGACCGTGGTGTCCATGCTTGCAGAAATGCAGCGGTTCCGTTTGTGGTCGTAAATCGTTGAGTACACACGGTCCGTGTGGCCTGTCAAGATGTAGAGCAGCTTCATGTCAATGATATCCCACACCATCAAGTTGTGGTCGTAAGATCCGCTAATAACGATTCGGCCGTGACCAGACACTGTCCTCACAGAGGACAAGTGGCCGCGCAATACGCCGACGAAGTAAGGGTTTTCCTCTGTAGAGTTGTAGACACAGGGTTCCGTAGCCTGCTTGTCATCATCGCTCATTTCAGGCAGTTTCCACACGTGTAAAGTGTTGTCTCTTGAACCTGTCACGATATATTTGGTGTTTGCATATTCAACAACTTCTAGACATCTGACCGTTGATGTGTGGCCCTTAAACACTTGCGTGCATTTTCCGGTCTCGATGTTCCATATTCTTATGCTTCTATCAGTGGAACCACTAACCAAGATGTTCCCCTCAACGAATTTTAAAGCCCAAACCCCACCTTCGTGTCCGTTGAGCTCAAGCAAGAAATGGTCGTTCACAGCATCATAGACGTTGATCTTCTTGTCATCGGCACCGGTTATAATGTAATTATTCTCAAACTGCAAACAGGTCACCACATTCGTACTATGGCCGTCAAGACATGTTCTTCCTGGTTTGTAGTTAGGATCGTACCAATTCTTGAGCAGCCAGTTGTTCTCTAAGAAGTCCAACCTGAACCGATCTTCAGGGTTCGTCAGATGCTTGTACTTCTCAGGAAGTTTATTGCAGTACGCAGGGTACTCGTTCTGAGTCACAAATCCTTCGCTGAGCATTAGTCTTTTCCAAACGACTGAGGCATCCTTTATAAGTTTGTTCCAGTGTTTGTTGACTAGCAGGCAAGCAAAGATGTCCTGCGACGCAAGGTTCAGCAAGATCTTGATCGTGATTTCGTTTGGCAGCGATTCAAACAGGTCCCGCTTCAAATTATCCGTAATGACCGTCGCCAAATCTGAGAGCTGCGTCCGGTCCATACTCGACACAAGCCTGAATATAAGACTCGCCAGCTCATTCGAATTTGACGTGGCACCACTGAGTCGCGAGATCGTCATTCCTATAACCTCATCTAACGTAGGCTCCTCCAGTTTTGGCGTGTGGCAGGGACTGGCGATCGGTGAGATGGGCAACGGTCCCTCTTGATCCTCTACTGTGGCCGGACTCGAGACTGCCGGCTGACTGGTCTTCAGCTTTTTCCGGCAGTTTCCTTCACTATCGCTGTCATTTTCCGGATGCTGCGCTGTGTACCCAAGTTGCCGCTTTGCCGCTGCATTTTGAGGGTTGAGCTGGTATCTGTATGGAACTGGCACATCTTTCAAAGGATACTGCGGAACTCCACTATTCACAGTCCCATTTCCCTCCATATTGTTTTAAATTCCACTGCCTATTGGAACAACTTACAATATTAACACTTTGCTACAAGTCCAAGTCGCCAAAGTCAGCTCAATACCCTTCAAAGCTCACATCCTGATCACACTATTGTTCATTCTCCGTATTAGTATCATGTACATCACTTTTGTAATTTATGTATGGATGCACTACGAAAGAGGGTAAGATCGGTGCATGAGGGGCAGCTCCGGTGCTATCGCTGCTTGTTGGTAGTTGTTAGACTCACGGTGGGGGGGCTGCGTTGGCTGTGCCGTGGTTTGGAAGTGAGGTTAGAGATTTGGTATATATTGTATCACGTGACCAGATGTGTGCGTCCAAAGTGCAACTCCAGAGAGTGAGTCTACCAAGCAACTGACACGCTGCTGTGCATTGGTGTGATGTGTATGGTCGAATTCGCAGGCTGTGGGAGATTTTTTATTCTCTTTTGTACGTGTCTTTAGATATGACTGCTCGAATCATTAACGACTATGCATTAGGATGACTACATGAGAGAAAAGTCCAAAGTGAGAATTGAGGATTTGAAAGGCCCAAACGGCAAGCTTTTGAGATTATGTCTGTGTGTGTTATTGGTTCAGGCGTTATAGGGCTTACTGTGGCGATGCGGCTGGTGGAAAGCCGGCCGGATTTGGAAACGTTGGTAATAATATCAAATCGATTCCCAGAGGATAGACCTATCAGTCATGCGTTCACTTCTCCCTGGGCAGGTGCGCACTTCAGGCCGTTTCCACACGGCAAATCGAGTTTCGAGAGTGACAGGAGAGAGAGCGCTTACACAAGAGTCACGTACGAGTATTTCAAGCGGAAGTCCGAGAGATGGCTCAGCGATGCCACGGTAGAGTTCATGCGCGGCGTTGACTGGATCGAAGAGCCGAGTGAAGAGTATCAGCGGCTGGGTGCAGGGTATAATAAGAGGAGTCTGTCAAATTTCAAGAGAGAGACCAAATCGTTGCCTGAGGGCGTGAAATTTGCTTGTAGTTACGATACCTGGTGCCTGAATGCACCAGTGTATCTAAGTTTCCTGTACCAACAGCTGGACAAAATGTGTCAGATGAGACATATACGACTCAGAGTCAAGCGTATGAGACTCGGCAACCTGAGCCAGGTCAGTGAGATGTATCCCGATGTCACGGTGATTGTCAATGCTTCAGGACGTGGGTTGCAGTGGGACGGTGGGTACGACCCGAAATGCTTTCTTGTTAGGGGACAGACGTTGTTGCTTGACATTGGGGACCGCCACGACTCCGTACAGTACCGTGACCACACGATTACTCACCAAGCCAAGAATGGGGAATGGACATTTGTGATCAAACGTCCAGGCAAGAACGGTGCTGGAGCCAAGTACATTCTCGGCGGAACGAAACAAATAGCAGACAAACGAGTGATGCCTAGACATGCGGACTCATTGAGCATTATCGAGCGGGGAAAGCGTCTGTTCCCCGAACTTTTACAGAAGTATAAGGTTGAAAACGTCAATGTTGGATTCAGACCGATGAGAAAAGGTGGCTCCAGAGTTGAGCTTGAAAGGTGTGAGGTGGATAAGAATGCTCATGTCAACGTCATTCATGCGTACGGCTTGGGAGGCATGGGATTCGAGACTTCGGTAGGAGTTGCGAACCATGTCTTACAGCTTTTCAACTCTATAAGCCCCTCATCAAAGCTTTAGGTATCGTATCGAAGTCCACTACACTAAATGTCTCTTTTATACAATCTATAACTGTAGTCATCCTCTATCTCAAAGTACTATCATGATAAGGACAAGAATTGAACTAGCAGCTGAGCTGCAGGTTGTTGCATTGAACAGATACCAGAATCAACAGTTTCAGAATGCATTTGAGTAATGAGGTGAGCGGGGCCATCAGAACGTTCACCTATTTCATGGTGAGTGGGACTCATTATCTACTTAAAGGCGTGGACTATCTTTCATTATATGGAGAAGAACCAAGTGCCATTGAGCAGGCATACGCAATCTTTGTTAATGTTCTTGAAATAGATGCCGAAGGAAGGGTGCTCAACATGAAGCATGCAGAGAAGAGGGCTACAGACTACATAAGATCTTACTGTGAGAGCTCTTTTGAAGTTGATCCACCCTATGAAGACTGGGAGATAGCTCTGTACTGAAACAAAAAGAGAAGTCACATCACAGCCTATAGCTTTAAACAAAGGCAGACGATGTATCAGTAGCATCGCTCAACGCAGATCCTAGCAGTAGCATGATAGCTGAGGTGCTCAGCAACTTGATACCTACTATTTCCGGGTAACAATAGTATATACGCTTTTGCAAGAATTCCAGTCCCATCAAACAGTTACACAGCACAGTATGTATGTACCTTGGCTTTAAGGCATCTGATTACAAGTTGTTGTCAGTTTTTTATAGTACTTCCATAATCAACTTAACCTTGTCAGAACCAAGCAAAAGAGTTCGTCCGCTGAAGTCATTGTGATTATTGCGGAATTCAAACTTTATTTTAAGATACTAGTTGTCTGAAGATCGGTGAACTCTTGTTTCTGTGAATTGATCATTAATCATCGTTAGTCTGTGAGCACTTGCTGAGTTTGAATTGTTAATTGAACTGTTTTGGTCCTTCCAGAGTATTTTCCCATACCTGCTTACCTTGTTGATTTGATACGCCATGGTGAAACGAGTTTACGACCCTATCCATGACACTTATCAGATTCAGACGTCACCTGATCCGCCAAGTCTGTCACAGGCTGGGGCCCAAGATCAGACAGAAGGTGATCGTGATGATGATTCTACCCAATCTGAGTCATCCCCTGCCACTGCTGCTCAGGATGGGAATCCCCCTAGTGGTCAACAGGACGGCAAACAATCGACGGGCTCAACTAGCTCAGCAAATTCTTCCACCGTTGGAGACTCCTCACATTCTGTCATCCCACCTCCACCAACAATTGAGCTGATACAATACCCTGGGAACGAGAGGAAATCAAAGCATTCTCATGCAATGAACTTCATGACAACAACACTAAGACCAAAACCTAAGGCTAAAGAACCAAGCAGATACACACGTCATCTGAAAAAATCTGATGGTGAACCGTTCACACGGAAAGATATCCAGTATGCGTTTCTATCGACTCTTCTAGCGGATACAAGAGCTCTATTTTCCAATCCTTTCAAAGACATCTTCACATTGGAGTACATGCCAGACGGTGAAAACGTAGGAGACGTTACAAAACCTGAATACAGTGCTAAATCTTTTATCAAATCCGATAAACTAACATTCTCCCAGTTGTACATTTTGACAATAGCTTCTTCAAGTAAATGTTCCAAAGTTCTGAGAGATAAGCTTCTGTTTGATCATAATGTAGCATTTTCCACATGCATTTTATCGTTACTGGTTAACATGGGAAGATTAAACACTACGGTCAACTTTTTCCTAGAGATGACGTCTCAGCTGCGCACATTTCATTCAATCCCTTGTTTGCAACATTACAGCTCTGATCCCAAGTCTCTTCAGGATACTCCCCGAATTAAATCCATTTTGAAGACTATACCGCTGGGTTCGGACATTCCAATTGAGTTCCATAAATGGTATGCTGGTGACTATCCAAGAAATCCCCAAGATTGGGTGAATCCTGTATCTCTTATTTTTGCGTTCTGTGAACAGCATGCGATATTGGACTGGAACATAATTCTACCCAATTGTACTTCAAAGCTATCCATTTACCAACTATTTGATGACAATTCGTACGCTCCAAAGCCGAGGGTAAATTTCTTCCTATGGTTGATGTACATACACATGGAAACCAATCTTACTCCAGAGGCTTTACAATCATCCAAGCCAATGTTTGACGTTGAACCCAATGGAATGTTTGTTTTCAAGAAGTCTACTGAGCAATATGATATAGATCTACCTGTTGAGATTGAGTATGGCCAGGAACAGCTCGATAAACGGATCAGCTTTTTGAATCAAACTGGAGCTGAAAGAACTATTGTTCAGCAAACTATGGAAACCGATGGTGAACCTGTTGAAACAGAGACTGTAGCTGACGCTACGACCCCTAAATTAAAACGGACAAGAAAATCCGCTAAAGAAAAGGCTTCCAAGACGCAGACATCTAAACACCGCACAGATAACCATCCACCACAGAAAAGAAAAAGACGAGCAGTTTCCACAGTGGAACCTCCTATTTCTAATGTTGACGAAGAATCCGTGGAGAATAAGACTGTATTGAAAGCCAAGTTGCAACAGAGCAGGGATGAAAGAGTTCGTCAAAAAATCGAACTGGACAAGAACTTTAAGATCAAAGATAATCTCACACAAGACCAGCTAAGGTCCAAATTAATCGAGGCTCATAAAATAGTAAAACTGAAGAGAAAGGAGTTAGGACTCATAAAGCTTTTCGATGAGTATGAGGACGTTCCGTTAGCAACGATTATCGGTATCCGTGGCAAGAAAAGAAAGAAGTACTCTGATGGAATTTTGGGTTATGAAACAGGTATGCTGGGAGTAATACGGCACTCTAAGAGGTTAATGCTCCAGAAGCTGAAAGAAAAGCATGGTGGGGCGGACTCTTCCAAAGACACCGAACCAGATTCTGTAGCAGCTGTGCCAAACCAGAATTAAAAAAGTCGGTCATCTCTTCAGGCCACCGGATTCAATGAAACGAGACGACCTGCAGCTCTAATTAATTGTATATTTGTATTTAATGATGCCGGACTGTATTCCATATTGGAATATGAAGTAATCCAACACTTCCTGTATTTTATTAGTCAGGATCAACGTCTCTGGGTAAGGTGAAGGTAGGTTCCAGTATATCCTAAAGCTGATTTCCAGGTCTTTGTATCCGATTTTCGCAGCTGTTAAATGGGTGAACTGCCCTTCATCAACAATCTTCGCAATTAGTTCTTTGTGGAGCTCTTTCATTCGCAGAAACTGCATAACTCCCATAACAGCGACATTGATATTAGAGTTCTTGTGACAGTATGTTATCAGCGGTTCCAGCTCGACCTCAAATTGGTTCACTTCGATTTGCAAAGATGTGACCGTTTCATCCTTGATAACAGCTTTGAACGCAGCTGAAAACTCTTTGTGAGTCAGCAGGATCCGGTCCTGCTCGCAAGAAACCGCAAACCCATCCAAGCCGTGTAACAGAAACTTTCGTCTTTCCGTCAGATCTAGACTCGGGAGGACACTGGGCAATGGTTTGCTTGCAGGATGGTGGTTCGCCTGCAGTTCGCTCCCTCTCAGCAGTTTAAGCAATAGCTTATCGTCTAGTTCTACGATCTTGGGCTCCGAAACTCTCACGTTAGACAGCTGTTCCAGCAGATCCGCTCGCTGTTTCAGCAATTGACTCTTATATTCTTGAAGTTTGATAAGCTTCAGCTCATCGGTCTCTGCCACATCTGAGTGTGAAGAAAGCCCATTTGGCTCGCTGCTCTGGATAGCATCTGACTCCGCTGCACCAGAACTCGACGTGAAATCCATACCGGTTGCTACTGAAGCGTGTACTGAAACCCTGGCTGCTGGGTCTCTCTGATTTGTTTGTATTGCACTAGACTCTTGAATCAAACCTTATTTTTCAATACGCTGGACATCGGACAGCGTCAGTTAAAAGCTTTACAGATATTAAAGGTTGAACGACATTGAACATGCCAAGCGCTCTGCCCTTGTGTATTCAGAAATTTTTCAGTGTTATCTTTTTGAGTAAATACGTTATAACGTTATGTAGACATGTGTTGTGATCCGAAAGAGAATAGTCACTACCCTCTAATCAGAACCTTCAAATTCAAAATGCAGGTACCGAGCCCTTATTTGGTGTTGTCACCACCGTGGACCTGCTTGGAGATGTACTCGGCAGCCTCACCCAACTTGGCCTTGGCCTCGTCAACGTACTCCTGGGCGGTTTCACCAAAGGACTTTCCAGTAGCGTCGTCCTTACCCTGCTGCACAGAGTCGTGGACCGTTTGGCCGACACCCTTGTTCTCTTCTGGCTGTAGCTTGCCTGCAATCTTGTCAGTTTGGTCAGTCACGACTTCCTTACCCTTTTCCAAGTAGCCCTTTTCGGAGTCTGGTTTCACGGATTCGGAAACCTTGTCACTGAAATTCTTTCTGTAGGTGTCAGACATTGTAGCTTGTATTTGTTGGTTGGTTGGTGCTTCTGATGCCTGAAACCCCTCTACAATCTACACAAAGCCTCGTCTGCAGAAAGCACACTGACGCTCACACTACCGGTATATATATAAAATTTTGGACTGGTCCGCTCGGCTCACCGGCTCACCTCTCAGCTTTCTGTGTGCCACTCCAGTCCACAATAATTAGCAAACCATCCACCACACCGCACTTACGTATATCCATATCCCTTGCCTCACTACGACTGTGATTTCCTTAACAAAACATCAACAGCTTCCCTAAAGCAAAACTACAATAGCAAAGAGCAAATGAGCAACGACAAATACATCATTGCGTCAGAAATACTTATTCAGGAACCCACACAGCTCGCTAGCTTGCTATTAGGTAAGAGCAATGCGTTTACAAGATATCTCGCTCGTATGATGCAATTCTGGGCCGACAGCTGAATGTAGCCTCCCGTTTTGCAGGCATGGAACGCTCGTCGGCGGCCTTGAAAACGGCTCGAGGATCTTGGGGTCACGTGGTACATTCATGAGGTCACGTGGTACATCGTCTAGGTCACGTGATATGCCATCCGTTACCCGCACTCCAGTTCGTCCCCGATTTTCTATAGCGTTCTACTATGGCCGGTCCTGGTCTGGTGAAGCGTCAGCATGAATTCGAACAGATAGGAACAGTTGAGATGAAAAAGTGATTAAATATGTAAAAAGGCCGATGAGATGAGAACAGAGTTGACAGAAAAACGTTTGGTTATTGATGTGTGTCACTGGTGGTTGAGAGGTTCTGTACAGGTTCTGTAGAAATTCTGTAGAGATTCTGTACAGGTGCTTTAAAGGTGCTGTAAAGAATTGGGAAAGTGTGTTTTATAGAGTAAAGAGCACAGACAACTTGTAATCATCTAAGGATTGAGAGCGGAGTAGCACACAAGCAGGGTTGTTTTGAGAGCGATGTTCAGGAGGTTATTATTGCAGTACGCCCGCCAGTTTCACACGGGCAGCGTGCTCAGGCAGGAGTTCAAGGACCCGTACAAGGTTCTTGGCGTCAGCAGCAACTCGAGTCAATCGGAAATCAAGAAAGCGTACTACAAGCTGGCTAAGAAGTACCATCCGGACATTAACAAGGAGAAGGACTCTCAGAAGCGGTTCCACGATTTGCAGAATGCGTATGAGATTCTGAGCGACGAGGAGAAGAGGAGGCAGTACGACCAGTTTGGGGCCGCGGCGTTCAGCCAGGGCGGCGCGGGCGGCCCAGGCGGTGCGTACGGCGGTGCCGGGGCGCAAGGTGGCTTCGGAGGCTTCGGAGGCTTCGACTTTGGAGGCATGAACTTCGAGGATCTGTTCGGAAGCGCGTTCGGCGGTGGGCAGGCCGGGGGAAGAAGACCCGGAGGTCGTGGCGGATTTGGCGACTCCGGCTTTGTTCGGGAATTCAAAGGTGAAAATGTGTCAGTTCCGTTCCAGATATCGTTCAGAGACGCCGTGTTTGGTTTGAAGAACGCCAAGTTGACCTACCAGTGTTACGACCCTTGTAACACCTGCGACGGAAGCGGGTTGAAGAAAGGACATTCTAAAACCATGTGCCAAACATGTCATGGTACAGGTACGCAAGTGCATGTTAGAGCTGGCTTCCAGATGGCTTCAACTTGTCCAACGTGTGACGGAGAAGGCAGCATTATCAAAGACGGCGACAAGTGTGGAACGTGCCATGGGCATGGGTTCGAACTGAACTCCAGCAAGACTATCACTGTTGATCTACCTCACGGTCTGCAAGATGGAGACACCATCAGAATACCCAACCAAGGTCATTATCCAGGAATGACCGTTGATCCTTCGATGAAATCGCAGACACATTTGACCAGAGGTGACTTGTTAGTCCGTGTAAGAGTCAAGAAGGACCCAAGATTCCAAGTTCAGAACAGCTACGACATTGTCTACACGCAGGATATTCCTATCACGACCGCTGCTTTAGGAGGGGTTATCGAAGTCCCTACCGTGGACGAAGAAAAGATCAGACTAAAAGTCAGTTCTGGCACACAGCATGGCCAGGTTATCAGAATCCCCAATAAGGGTGTTCCTCGCGGCACTAGAGGTGACAGAGGTGACATGCTTGTCAAGTTCAATGTTATGGTCAGAAAGCCAAAGGATGATACAGAGCGTTACCTATGGGAGACTTTGGCCCATCTAACGAAGGACACAACTGCGAAAAGAACCATCACGCCCTCTGACCCAGCTGCTTCGAGTAAAGACAAGACATCTACATCCAACAACAAGGACAGCGAGGAAACGAACGAAAGCACTATAAAGAAACTGGAGCACTTCTTATCAAACACTTTAAAGAAGATCAGAGGTGAATGAACCCATCTTGCATCCTACCTCTTATGCCAACTATAATGGTCTATCCAAGATCTAGCTCAAGCATTTTCATTTCCTGACAGCTTACATATCATGTAAATAACTGTACTGTAGTCTCTGTATATTGCATTCTACACTGCATCCTTTTATTTGAGCATTTCTCTTAGAGACTCAAGCTACACATTATAATTACTTTCACCTGTCCAAAACTTTTCCATCCTGCAAGATTCATGCTTTTCTTAGATTCTGTCTTCAATATCAGTTTATGAATGTAAAGGAACAAACTAACTTAAAAAGACGATCGTTTTAACGTCATGAATAATAAAAGAGCTAATGGTTTACGTAAGGTCTACACCGTGTAGGAACACCCACCTGAAGTAAAAGTATACCGGGGAACACTATGGCCACTCCAGATTTGAGAAAAGTATGTTAACCAGGGCTATAATAGAAGCTTTCTTCTCAGTTTCAACATTGATACTAACATGCTCTTAAAAGTACATGGACAAAAAGCTTATACTACAGCTGAATGGCGACAGAAAAGTGATAGGAATACTTCGAGGGTACGATGCTTTTCTGAACGTGGTTCTTGATAATCCTATACAGATATTTGACGGTGGAGAGATGCCCATGGGCGCGCAATCGGTGATCAGAGGGAACTCCATTATATCCATAGAATCACTAGACAGTTTGTGAGCTATAAAATGCGCTATACTCGGAACAATTGAAAATACTCGCATAAACGGACCTTTAACTTCTCGCCCTATCTGTCGAATCTGATTTGCATCTCAACGCCGGCTCTTTTCAGGCCGCACTTTTCGTAAAAGCCAACGTTCTTCTCGTCACAATCCAAGATGATTTTGTAGCATCCATAACTTTTGGCCAAATTGTATAGATATTGAATCAACGCGATACCTAATTTTTTCCCCTGCTGATCCTGTCTCACTGCGATGTCCTCAATGTGGCCCACGAGCCCGCACTCGTGGATGATCTTCCTCTCTACTATAACATTTCCAGTTGCCACGACTGCTCCGCTACCGTCAGTGATCACTGTGCAGTTATACATTGGCACATCGTTTATCTTCGCAGCATTCCAATGGTCAACGACAGACTCAAATTGATCCCTGGTGACGTCTCCAACAGTGGTAAGCACCTTCAAGACTGACGTGATGCCCTCATAATCTTCCTTTTGGGCTCTTCTGATACTGTAACCTTCTGGCAATGACATTATTGAACCTTCCTGAAGAATTGAATCTCCAAAAACAATATTCCAAATACACACCAAAGGGAAACCCAACAAAGCTCCAAATATCCTTGGGTTAAGCGTTCAAGCCTGCTTTACACCAAGAACAGTGCTGGAACCACTACGTATGGAATATATACAAGGCTTAACGTCAATTTGTCCGGGTTACTAAGGGAAACATAATCACGTGACCCGTACAGGACGTCCGTTACAGATTCTGGGTAGTATCCGTACGCCCAGACGTACCAGATACAAAACGCAGTGGTTGTGATAACGTTCAATGCGTATAGCCTAGAAAGCTTTTCAATTCTCTGCAACGTTTTTTTGACAGGCTTCGAAGCGCTGAGGCTCATCAGTTTGGCAAGACAATACACTGCTACCGGTAGCTGAAACCCTAGCTCTATCAGCGTCAGAAATTTGAGCCACATAGGCGGATAAGCGCACAGAAAATCGTGAAACCGCTCGATGTATCCATTGAGTAGACCTTTGGTGTATTGCATGCTCTCCGGAAGCACCGAATTGGAATCCAGAAACACTATGATCGGAATATTCACCGCATACCAGATCTTCAAGAGTCTTATTTTCCACAATTGCATTTTTCTAGCGTAGAGTGTCGTGCTGGTGTTTATTAGGCTTCATGAATCAACCCTGAACAATTAATGCGTGTCCTCTTATTGATCTGGTTCATATCTCATTACTGATAGTTACAACCCTGTTTGAACACGCAAGATATCTTGAAAAGTTAATGTTTACGTTACCCGCACCAATTTTATGAGTCGTATCAGTACCATGACTACCTCATCACTTCGAAAGGTCAAGCCAGGACAAGCCAGGACTTGAAGACTTACGTCATTCGTGTTGTCAGCCTTGAAGCATGTTAGGTGATATGCATATCTGTCTCTACAAGGGCATTCAACTCTTGTCTCAGCACATATTGTCCGAGATATGGGTAAATTAAGGTAAAACATATTAAAAATCAGCTTACATGAGTATAGAGATACAGCGGTAGAGGCTAGTACTACCCAGGTTCTCGATGTAGCCTTTATTAAAATAGGATCATTGAATATCGGAAAATTAAGCTGCGTTGGCGGTCTTGGGCTCTGAGTTTAGTTCAGAAGATGAGTTGTTTTCACCTTGGATGTTGTCATCGATGGTTTGCATAGGAGCCTCAGCGATAGACTTGGATCTGATGGGTTCAGGGATGTAGACGGCGTCCTCATCATAAGTGAATTCACCAATTTGAGCTTCATCGGTTCCTAACTCTTCCTCATCAGGTCTGAGTCTCAACCTCAAGAAAGGAATTCTGTCCATGATCAGCAAGAGGCACGCTGTGACAGTACAGGTCCAAGCGATGGTAGAGCAAACAGCGGCCAATTGGTATCCAACCTGAACGTAGTTGTGGTTTATCCAGCCGCCGTCAATTGGAGCTGATTCTACGCCAGCTAGAGCATTGATGTAGTCTGCTGCAAAGATACCAGTCAAGACAGAACCGATACAACCGCCTACACCGTGCAATGCGTAGACATCCAAACCATCGTCGATCCTCAGTAGATGCTTCAAGTCCACAGCCAAGTTACAACCAGCCGCAGTCACGATACCGATGATCACAGAAGCCCATAGGGGAACAAAACCTGCAGCTGGAGTGATTCCGACTAAGCCAGCAATGGCACCAGAACATAGGCCAACCGTGGTCCATTTGCGTCCGGATCTGAAATAATCGATAAACATCCAGGTCAAAGCACCACAAGAAGCTGCTAGATTAGTGGAGAAGGCCGAATACCACGCTCTGATGGTGGCATTACCTGCAGAACCCGGATTGAAACCTCCAATCCAGCCGATCCAAGTGAAGACAGTTCCCAACACAACGGAAGTGACCGAGTGAGGCTTGTATTTGGGCACGCCGCTTTTGGTCAATGGATCGTTTCTCTTACCCAGAATCAAAGCGTAGATCAAAGCAGCATGACCGGAACAGATATGAACCGGTCCTCCACCTGCGTAATCCAAGGCGCCCAAAGTCGCTAACCAACCCTCTGGGTTCCAAGTCCAACATGCGATAGGACAGTACACAATGGTGATGAACAAGAACAAGAAAACCATCATGGGGAACAATCTGGCTCTCTCACAAGCACCACCCACCATCAGGATACCAGTGATCATGGCGAACATACCTTGAAACCATGCGAATAGGATATCGGGGACTGTGGAAGCTGCAGATGGGGCACCAAGAACATTTTTGAAGCCGAATTCAGACAGCGTGCCAATGAACCCATTGCCTCTAGTAGAATGCGAGAACACCAAACTGTACCCCCACCAGTACCACTGGAACGTAACGACAGATATCGTCATTATCGAGGCCCAGAGTAAGGACAAGGCGTGCTTCTTTCTGGACAGCCCCGAGTATAGCAATCCGATTCCAGGCACCATAAGCCACACAAACGACCCTGCGACCATGATCCATGCCATGTTGGCCTTTTGGTACGGAGTGTTCAAGTCCGTGTTCAGAGAGTTTCCGCCAGTGCCGGTGTCAGTAGGAGTTCCTGTGAATATGTCAGTCATGTTTGAAAGCTTGTGTGCTTGCTGGGTTTGAGTCTCAGGACCTCCTCATATCCACAAGACCCATCTTGTGCACATCTCACAATCGCTCAAAGGAACTGCCCGGCATCCAATATAGCCCTGTATTTATACAGGAAACTTTCTATTCACTTACCAAGACCCTTGATTACACTACATGAACCTCAACAAATAAGATCTCTCGGTCCTCTAATCAGTACATGCGGCAATGCGTCACTATAACTTGCTGCTGCACTGCTAACGACTGATCTTTTCTAATCTCGTCTTTAGTACCTGATAAGCACAGAAACATTTACGGAGTTTGAAGCTACCATAATCGCGATTGAAGTGCCAATCCGTATACAGAGCCGAACTCAGCTATACTGTAGTTATGAGTGCTACAAGAAACCACAATTAGCTCAGGCAATCTGAAGCAACTTAGCTCATCGGTTGTGTTACTTATGCTTCGTCACATCATAGATAACGAACGAAACGTCCCATTGTCATGAGTACCGCTGTATCAACGTTAGATAAGCAGAAGGAGAATTAAGAACCACGTGACCCAAACTCATTTTCAGTCACGTGACCCCAAAATCGTCGATCGATTTTCATTCTTCGTGGTGCATCTCATAATGCGTTTCATAGATTTAGGGTAATGGTGCGGTTGGAAACAAAGAACGGGTGGTGCAACTGTGATATAGCTCTACTGTGGTGCTGCAGCACGGCTCAAGGGTAATTGGGTCTCTTTTCAAATACCACTGTTACGAAAATGGCTCTTAACGTGTCTGTGCTTGCCTTGAATGCACTTGCTGTTGTGACTACGTCGTACGGCCTTTACACCTGCACCCAAGTGGTGCTTCCGGAGAACCTGGCAGGGGCTGGACATAAGCAATTTCTGACCAATATAGCAGCCGTGGTGACAATATTCAATGGCGCGTTAAACGTGGCGAACCAGCTGGCTGGGGGGTCGCAGGCTGGACTACAGTTCTGGGCGCGGGAACTGGGTCTTCCCGTGGCGATGTGCCTGGAGACGATCGTGTGCGTCATTTACTGGCCATTGCGTCTCTTTTTCATACATCTGATCATGCACGGTGTCACAGACTCCTCCAAGGCGCCGCTACCACTGTCTGTGGACATGTGTGTGCATCTTTTCCCCATCCTGTACCAGCTCACAGATTACTTTTTGTTGAAAAAGGCGCCATTCCAGATCCCCAGCTGGAAAGTGTTTTTGGCTTTGCCGCTGCTTGGACTAGCGTACAGAGTGTACTTGGATGCGATCATTGGCCCCGGCAGCAGCTATCCATACCCCTTCTTGGACGTCGCAGAACCCTACAAATCTGTCATCTTTGTCACGGTATCCCTTTCTGCGGGCTGGATATACAGTTTCTACCAGAAAATCCACAGTAAACCAGTTTTGGACCAAAGAAAGAAAGACTAGATGCTGCAGACCAACAGCGGCGCCACTTATGTCGCAGGACATGTCATTTGTACCTTGCCCTCATTCATTTACATGACAAGATCGGCAGCTGTTACCCGGAACCAAATGCCTTTTTCATTACCTCGAGTTCAGATTTTGTGACTATAAAAGGAGCTCAGTCTCGTCGATCTATTATACGTTCACAATACTTCGCTTATATATGTACCACTTTATAAATATGCGTCTTTTTGTTGGTTCTTAATAGACCAACATCATTTTTATCGCTCCACGGTTATCCCTATGTAAGATTTTGTTCTGCTTAGGGACTGGGTCACATGTTCCTCACTGTTTCCTGGCTTTTTAAGTTAACTGGTGTTGAAGCGTAGATATAATACCAAGTACGTTGCTGGGCGCCTGATTTTGAGTTTTTGCAATGATTTATTGGGAATCAGCTGTATCTACATTTTGTTATTCGTAGCTGCTTATCTTGCGTTTCATAGCACGCATCGTTTCTTGAATGCTGCGAAACAACGTGGTACGAATCTTTATGCGATTACACTTATGTATCAGCGACGTAGAGTTTCTACAAAGCGTTTTTCCTCGTTAGGTAGTCAAATCTCGAGTAGGTGTAGCCGATGAACGGCAAATCTTCCTTTGCGTTCGGCTGAGGAGCACCCTGCTGTTGTTTCATCATCTGTTCTCTTTGTCTGGCTGCTTGCGCCATGGCAGGAGAATCAGGGACGTTCTCCAGCTCATCAGTAGGGAAGAACCTCGTGTCAGTCATACTGGACAGCTTAGGGATGTAGGGGGCCTCGACTTGTCTGATGGTGTTCCAATCCACACCGTTAAAGAACGGATGAGCCTTGATCTCATCAGCACCGCCATGTCTGCCAAGACGGTTCTCAGAGTGCGTGAGCAGCCTTCTGATAAGATCTTCGGCTTCGTACGAAATATGGATGTCATCTGGGAACTGCAACGTTTGCTCAAAATTCATGATCTTTCTGTACGTTTCCTGAGGGGTTTCAGAACAGAATGGCGGCCAACCAATCAAACATTCGTACATGATTGCGCCTAAAGACCACCAATCACACTCTTGTCCGTATCCCTGGTACAAAAAGATCTCGGGAGCAATGTAATCTGGAGTACCAACTGTTGAATAAGCCATCAGTCTACGTGATTTCCTCCAAGTTTGCATCTGTTGCCTGTTGGTCATGGTTAGATGAATTGCATCAACCAACATCGTGTTTCTATTCCCGTTCGAGCCCTCATTTGGCATTTGAGGTTTCTGCAGTCCGCCCAATTGTTGTTGCTGTTTCTTGGCTTCATCCTCTTGCAGTAATTTCTTGTAATAATTCGAATCGTGAGTCTTGTGGAACCCTGTACTTAAACCAAAATCAGATAGCTTTATATGGCCTCTAATATCAATCAAAATATTATCCGGTTTAATATCTCTATGAATAAAGCCCAGCTTATGGACGACTTCCAAAGCGAGTATACACTCAGCCATGTAGAATCTCGTCACATCCTCAGTGAAAATCTGCCATCTGATCAACATTGTCATCAAATCACCACCTGGTAAAAACTCCATGATCAAGTATAGATATTGGGAATCCTGGAATGAGTAGTATAAAGAAACAACCCACGGGGAATCACTTCCGGCCAAAACATCTCTTTCTGCCTTCACATGTGCCAATTGGTCTTTGTTGTACATTTCCGATTTTAGTAACGTTTTCATAGCGTAAATCTTACCTGTATCCTTCTTTTGGACAAGTCTGACTTCACCAAAGGCACCCTTACCGATCACTTTTACAGAATGGAAGTCTTCCAGAGAGAGTCTTGTTCTACGAAGTCTGATAAACTGCGATTCGTTTTTCCCCAGCGACATAAGTTGTCTGTTTTTTCTCTCTTCAGACCAATCCTGTGAGGAAAGTTCGGCTTCCAGTTCTAGTCTTCTTTGATTTCTTTCGATAGCGTAGCCGACGCTACTTTGGTAGAAATTCTCAATCTTCAACTTGACTGCAGCTGCCTTGTCCTGTGTAGATTTCGTTAAGAGGTCAGGTCTTCTTTCGAAGTACATGTAGTTATTGGCATGTTGCGGCGATTGTGGTCTGGATGACACCTGCTGTGGAACAAATGAAGGCACCACTGGTTGCTGCTGCTGCGCGGGCTGAGAATGGTGTTGCTGCTGTTGCTGCTGAACAGACCTGACAGGGCTTTGTTGTGGGTTACTCTGATGCTGCATGAGTGGCGGGATATGTAATCCAGCATCACTGTTTACCGAATACTGGCCTGGGGACGAGTGCTGCCCATTCTGGTACACCTTGGAATTCGAATTGTTATTGTGCGAGTAAATACTCTGCGTGGGTGGCGGCGTGGCCGGATAATTAAGGCTAGGCACGTCTGTGAACCCACCTGACTGGTAATACCCAGTCCCATTCCCGGTCCCATTACCGCTATACAGTTGCTGCTGCTGGTACGCTTGCTGCTGATTCGCCCGCTCCTGCAAAGACTGGTAAGACCCCTGCTGCCTGACCCCCTGGCTTCCGTACATGGTCTGCGCTGGGTCTGCAAATTGGCCGTTTCCCTGTTGGCCGTTTTCCTGAGGTCGTCCAGACTGTTGGTAGTAGTTCTGATTCTGAAAACCGCCGTACATCACTCCAAATTCTCACTCTTCTTCTCACTCAAATTTAAAGCAGCATACACTGCAGATCTACCCTAAAATGTAACACACGGGGGCTCTGTATCTATTTACGCCTTCTAACTTTCGTAAAAGTCCTATTGTATAAACTGATTTTGGCTTTGATTCCATGTTTTCGTTTTCCCATATGGAGCCCAGGTTATGTCAGAGATAGCCAAAACCAGAAGAATCTCGAGAAACTTCAGGATGCTTAGCACGGCTTTGGCGTGACTTTACTGGGTACACTAATGAGAGATATGAGATTAGATACGGTGAATGAATAGAGTATATGTGAATTCGTAATACTTTATGTAGAAAGAGTTAGGGAATTGACAACAGACATTGACACAGCAATCTCAGAATTGCAAAGCTTGACCCTTCTGCTTCTTTTCACCACCCAATTCGAAGTGCTTGCATCTCTTCAAGGCCAACTGGGACTTGGTCTTGCAAACCATACATTCCAATCTCAAGACGACCTTCTTGGTGGTCTTAGCCTTCTTGTGGAAAATCTGCTTGGTTTGACCACCGAAACCAGACTGCTTACGGTCGTATCTTCTCTTACCCTGGGCGTACAAAGAAGCCTTACCAGCCTTGTATTGGGTGACCTTGTGCTGGGCGTGCTTACGGCACTCCTTACCCTTACAGAAAGTCTTTCTGGTCTTTGGAACGTTAACTGGTAGAATGGAGATTGTTAGTAATAGTTCTCTAGTATCGCCACATGCCGATATCGGTGTCCACGAGGTACGAGCAGTATTGTTCTGTATTTCATCTTGGTATCTCTATATTGGTAGTCGATGATTCTCTCTTATTGTGACACAGATCCGTCCAAACGCTAATCTTCTTAAAGCTTTCATCATGATTCTACTCCTTATGGGCCTTATAGGTAGCACGGTAAAAAGGTACTGCGCAGCCATGGTGTCATATAGAGTCTTATCTTCTGACGACACTTTCCCTGCATCTGTATTCTGCCATCCTGTATCCGCTAAACACACGCATATCTCCTCGTTGAATCATTACTCCACATACCCATTGCGACTGATTTGATCTCTGGTGTCTGGCGCTCTTTTGAAGCCTACTCACACACTCTACAAATATGACCTATTGTAATGCCTTATCTCTCTATGTCTGTATGTATCCTTTGAAAAAGTCTCCAAGCTGGTCCTCACTTTAGGATATGACAGAATCAACAAACGCCGCCAGCCTAACTTGCGGACTGTAGGCTGGAGGCTCCTCAAAGGACAGAGAACCTCTAGGCAGAGCTCCTGTCCAAGGTTCTCCGCCCAGGCAGGCCCTTCCCTACCCCAGCAACACACATCCTACAGCGAGTGATTCGTCCACCGTCTGCCTCCAACCCACGCAATCATGGTCATGAAATGTATTCCTAAAACGGAAACCCTAAATATTGTCAAGTATATAATTTCATAATGTACGGGTGGACAGTCCTGAAAAAATATTGTCGCTGTTTTCGCGTTAACGACGCCAAAAAAAAAAAAATGCAGCGCGCGTACACACGTGTATACCGTAGTAACCAGTCAAGCAGTACGTTGGTTGAATGCTGCCTCCAAAGCAGCGTATATGCCCCGGCGACCCATCTAGAACGTTTATTCCCCACGGCGCTGAGCGCGTTAGTTGCTTCTGCATTGCTTGCTCAGGTGTGTGTCGTACACAAAGTCCTATTAAATCCCAAAAGGGTAATTAATTGAAAAATCATCAATACCTATTAAGGAAGAATGGAAACAGAGTTCCTTTGGAACACATCGGACATCCGTTAGCCATTTTATGATTTGATGAAACGATCTATAGTAAACTAGAGATTTCAAGAATACGCTTGTGACAGGTTTGCATAGTAGTGTAAGGGTTTTGCGTGACTTTAGGGCGAATCTGCAGAACAGTCGTGCACAGTCTTTGTATTGAAGCTTTTGTGTGGATCTAGATTAAGATCTCAGTGAACACGGATGTCATTTGGAGATTTCAGTAAAATCTGCTCCAAAACGCCGCTACCGCTTTGTGCGGTGGTCAAGTCGTCCAAGCGTGTGGTCTTGACGAACGATACGACGATTGTAGAATCGCAGAAGGATATCATAAACCTAGGAATTATACCGGTGTGTTACGCAAGATCCATAGATGTGGCGAATACAATGATATACGAGATCGGAAACGCTTTCATCAACATCATAGCGTTGTTCATGCTCATGGTCATCATATACAATGTGAGAAGGAAGATCACGGCTATCGGCAGGAAAGAGTACAGTTTCTTCTTTCAGTCGTACATGATTCTTCTGATATTTACACTAGTGGTGGACTGTGGAGTTGCAGCGCCAGGATCTTCAGCATATCCTTACTTGGTAGCTGTACAATTGGGACTCGCAGGGGCGTGTTGTTACCAGCTTTCGGTTCTCGGCTTACTTGGGTTCAGTCTGTGGGAGGATGGAACAGTGAAGTCGATGCTTCTAGTGTACGGTGTCTCGTTTGTGGGCTTCGTTTTGAACTTCGTAATGGCTCTCGTGACGTTTAAAAAATGGTTGAAACCGAAAAAAGACCTGTCTTCAGATACCACCGGCCTTTTCGTTGTGATGTATGTGCTCAATGCATTGGCAGTACTTACTTACATCGTCTCTCTGATCTTAGTGTCAGTTAAAATCCTTATTAACTACTGGGCTACAGGAGCCATTCTTCTAGGAGTATTCTTCTTCATCGCCGGCCAGGTGCTGATGTATGCGTTCTCAAATAACATTTGTGAAGGTGTAAACCATTACCTCGATGGGTTATTCTTCGGAAGTCTTGGAAATCTCTTTGCGATCATGATGCTGTACAAGAACTGGGATATGTGCACTGATGACGATCTTGAATTCAGCGTCAGCGTGGACAGCAACGGATACACCACTTTTGACCAGGACATTAAATTATGAGCCGGCTGAAAGCTCATCCTCCCTTTATGCATGAGTATGCGGTTTGAGGCCAATCTTTGAGATGACCTAAATACCGTTGAATACTACACCAACACATGTATGCTATTAGAAGCGTCGTATATGTAAATCCCACGTAGCGCTAAAAAGCTTACTGAACACTATTTCAACTGTCGTGGCCATGTTCTAACCGACTCTTCGCCGCAGACAGAATATCTCTGTCAGAAATATAAGACAGGCTGTCCAGCAGCTCTGCAGAGTTAAACGGATAGCTGCAAGTCTCGTTCACACAGATAGTGATTGCATAGTTCTGCTGTATCAGACATCGTTGCAAAACACTTTTACACTGAGGGCATCTCAAACTCTGCTTTTCACCCGGCATATAGACTCTTCTCACCTGCACGTTCAGCTGTCTTACTAGACTTCTTCTCGAACGTCTATTAACTGAACCAAGTATACTGCTATCAAACGGTAGAGTTTAAGGTTTTCTTCTCAGCTCATCGCATCGTCTTTTTCTTTTTTCCATATAAGAACAGCTTCAGATAAATGTTAGAACTGTACCTTAAAGATGAAGAAAGCTTTGGAAAGATCAGAAAGGAAATTTGGTATAGGATAGTGTGGTATTATTGTGAATCCAGTGTAACAGCTATAAAACCATATTTGATTTTTGCTCGTTGTTCTGTCGGGCTATTAAATAACAATGTCTCGTGCAGGGCCAGAAACTTCAAAGCGACTACAGAGTGATCCATCGTGCATCCGGAACATCTGTATCCTAGCACATGTAGACCATGGGAAAACGTCGTTGTCTGACTCATTGCTTGCATCTAATGGGATAATTTCTCAGAAACTGGCGGGGAAAGTGAGGTATTTGGATTCCAGGCCAGACGAACAACTGAGAGGAATTACGATGGAGTCCAGTGCAATATCGTTGTACTTTCGGGTGCTGCACAAGGAAGAGGGATCAGACCAGCCCCGTGTGAATGAGCATTTGATCAATTTGATTGATTCGCCTGGTCACATTGATTTTTCGAGTGAGGTCAGCGCTGCATCTAGGCTATGTGATGGAGCCGTCGTGCTGGTAGACGTTGTCGAGGGAGTCTGCTCACAGACGGTCACAGTACTGCGTCAGTGTTGGCTGGAGAAACTGAAGCCGATTCTTGTGCTGAACAAGATAGACAGACTTATTTTGGAATTGCAGTTGACTCCACAGGAAGCCTATTTGCATTTATCTAAAGTCATTGAACAAGTGAATTCTGTCATTGGATCTTTCTTCGCTGGTGAAAGGTCATTAGACGACCAATCATGGAGAGAGCAGCTAGAACAGAACATGAACGCAGAGTACGTGGAGAAAGACGACTCTGATCTGTATTTTGACCCCAAAAACAATAATGTGATCTTCGCCTCGGCAGCAGATGGTTGGGGTTTTACCATAGGAAGATTTGCCAAGTTTTATCAGGAAAAATTAGGAGCTAAGAGAGAGAACTTGCAGAAGGTTTTATGGGGTGACTTTTACATGGAACCCAAAACCAAGAAGATTGTCAACAGCAAAGGGCTGAAAGGAAGGACTTTGAAGCCTTTATTTGTCAGTTTAATATTGGATAACATATGGAAGATCTACCAAAATGTTCTGACAGAACACGATACAGATATGTTGAAGAAGATTACTACTGCTCTGAATATTACCGTACAGCCTCGGGATCTAAGATCTAAAGATTTCAAAAATTTACTGAGGACGATCATGGGTCAGTGGATTCCAGTAAGTACGGCAGTGCTATTAAGTGTGGTAGAAAAGCTGCCATCACCTCTTGAGTCTCAAAAACAAAGGGCAGACCTAGTTCTTGGATCTTCTGTCGGACGTGAATTAGCTGACGAGGCTTTGCTAAATGGCTTGAAGAATTGTGACAAGGATGCTCCAGTATTGGGGTATGTTTCCAAGATGTTGTCCATTCCAAAAGAAGAACTCCCGCTTGAAACAAAAGGAGATCCTTTGTCAGCCGAAGCTGTTTTTGAAAGGAACAAGAAGGCTCGTGAGGAAGCCATGAGAGCAGCCAAACAAGCAGAGCTCCTTTCAAATATGAAAAATGTTGAAATTACAGATGATGTATCCTCAGAAAAGGTTGAAGATGATCTCTTTAAACGAGTGCAAGATTCTGTAAACACTCCCGACATTGATGTCATAAAGTCGAATGCGTTAAAGTCGAAGCAGAAGCTTTCGAAAAACGAAAATGATGAATTTAAGGTTGTTACGAAGCCCTCACCAACGTTGGACTTGGGTATCGAGTTTGAGTATGAAGAAGATCCTGATGAACAAATCGAAGAGGAGCCGGAAGCAACTGGCGATATTGGAGCTTTTGTTCCGACTGGAATCGATCCAAATGATCCACTAGCTGCAATGTTTGAATATGAGGAAGAAGTAGAAAGTGACAAAGACACAACTGATGATGAAGAGTTAGGCCTTGAGGAATCTGGCGAAGTATTAATAGGATTCGCTCGGTTATACAGCGGGACCTTGAGAGTGGGTCAAAGGATATCTGTTCTTGGACCTAAATACAATCCATCTCAACCAAATGATCATATTCAAAGTGCAGAGATAACTGAACTGTACCTTTTTATGGGAAGAGAACTAGTTCCACTTGTAGAATGTCCTGCAGGAAATATTGTAGGTATTGGTGGATTGGCTGGAAAGATTCTAAAAAATGGTACCATTATTGAGTCAGGAGTATCTGGTGTCAATTTAGCTGGTATGAATTTCCATAGTCAGCCTATAGTCAGCGTTGCCTTAGAACCTGCCAATCCAACTAAAATGAATCATCTTGTTCATGGTTTGAAACTTTTGAATCAGGCAGATCCATGTGTGGAAACTTATGTCACGGATAATGGTGAGCACATCTTGTGCTGTGCTGGTGAACTTCATCTTGAGAGATGTTTGAAAGATCTGAGGGAAAGATTTGCCGGTATTGAAATAACAAGTTCAGAACCGGCAATTCCATACAAAGAGACATTTATATCTGCTTCTGAAATGGATCCTCCTAGTAACCCAGAACTTGGTAGAGGTTACTCACAAGGCGTTCTTGGTGAATACAAATTGGGCTTTAGGGTGATTCCTCTGCCTTCTTCGGTGACCAAGTTTCTCCTGGAGAACGAAGGAAAGTTGAAAGAGCTTTCTGCGGGCAGTTCTGCAACTAACCTGTCTGCGGATAGAAAAAACGCTCTCATTACCCAGTTAAATGAGTGCTTCGAAAATTGCGAGGATCAGATAGAATCATATGACTGGACCGAACTTGCGTCGAAATACATTAATCAGATTTCTGCCTTTGGTCCAGACTTATGTGGACCCAATATGCTCATCGATATCACTAATAGTTTACACAAGTTCAATGGAGATAAAGGTATCTTCGAGTACGAATATTCCATTTTAAATGGGTTCCAGCTATCCGTTGCCGAAGGACCTCTAGCTAAGGAACAAGTGCAAGGGATGTGTGTCATTTTGGAAGAACTAAACCACATGACAGAAGAAGAAATGAGTTTAATCACGGAAAAAGGATACCAGCGCACGCTTCCTAATTTCGCCGGAAGAATAATTACCAAGACTAGAGACTTGATCCATCAGTCTATGATGGACTGGTCAAGCAGACTTATGTGGGCTATGTACAGTTGTGATATTCAAGCACCAGTTGAAGTCCTAGGTAAGGTTTACGCTGTGGTGCAGCAACGCCGAGGACGTATCATATCCGAAGAGCTCAAAGAGGGCACGCCTTTCTTCCAAATCGAAGCACGTATCCCTGTGGTTGAGGCGTTTGGTTTTAGTGAAGACATAAGAAAGAAAACATCCGGTGCTGCCCAGCCTCAGCTTGTATTTGCAGGCTTCGAAATGATTGATCTTGATCCATTCTGGGTTCCAAAAACTGAAGAGGAGCTTGAAGAAATGGGAGAAATCGCTGATAAGGAGAATATTGCCAGAAGACACATGAACAACATCAGACGTAAGAAAGGCTTGTTCATTGACGAGAAAGTCATTCAAAACGCCGAGAAGCAAAGAACTTTGAAGCGGGACTAGATTTTTAGCATCATTCTAGCATATATCGTATGTAATCATCAGCGATTCAAGAATCATCTCGGCATTGATCTTCTTGATTTCATGATCTAACACGTGATCATTTGATGTAAGGCATCGTTTTTGAAGAAGCATATTTCTCATGACTGGAACAAAGACCAGGAAACAACTGTTCGCTCAACATGGTCAAGATTCCCCTCGAGTGTCGGATCTTATTAGAGGAGACCAATTTTAGTAGATAACTGAATAGTGATTGATCCGGCTGTATAATATTACTGACAAGTTGTACTTTCAGTGGGATAGCCCAACAGAACGTTGCAATATGGGAAATGGCAACGCATCGATAGAGTTTGTGTCCGAGAACGGGCCGATAGATTTCAGTGTAATGATGCAAGAGGGTGTTAAGGCTCTCACAAAGATATTGTCGACTCATTTGCAAGATAATCCGGATTTCTTGAACGAAAAGTCGATGAAGGTTATATTAAAGGACAATGATGGAGTACTAGAACCAGTATTTGCACCAAAAGAAAGTGATTTAGAAGATGGCATAAGCAATGAAGAAGAGTTAACTAGTGATGAAAACCACGAAGGGGACTCTGGAGAAGATTATGAAGTGATAGAGTTTGATAATGAAGGAAATTACCATGTATGCGCTAAAGGATCAGAGAATCGTGCGGTAGAGTATATCGACAACAGTAATGCAGAAGAGCACAAGCCCCTGGAAGGTCTGAACCATGGCTCCGATGACTTACAAAACCAACTAAACGATCAGAGTCTGCCGAAAGGTATTGTGCACGGAAGTACAGCGTTACCGATTTCATCTGGTCAGCATGACGTCGTGTTCGAACATGAGAACGGTGAAAACATAAGATTCTCGCCAGCAGAGATCTCGGAGGGCCAATTTATAGACTCGATACCAACTGGCGCTGGAATAATTCAGAGCCGAAATAACCATCGATCGCCAGATTCCTGTATCTGCGCTCACGAAAACGTCCCTGCGGCAAACGACAGCTACCGATACCCACAGCAAGTGGCCCATTCTGTACCCAGTTTTAAAAGCCTTCTTGAGTACTCGATGAGTGGGAAATATATGTGCCCATTCTGCGAATATTACGTCGTCTTTGGCACCCCGCCGGTCAACATGCTGCGATGGCTTTCTGCCAAGAATGCTCCTCAATCGGACTCCGTTCCGCATATGAACAATGCTCTTCATCCAGACAATAGTTACCTAGATACAGCGGAAGGCTCAGAGAATCCAGACTCTAACAGTCATGCCAAACACAGCAAGAAGAAAAAGAAGTCAAAGAAAAAGAGCAAGCGGTAACTGCACATATCAGTCCAAGTGCTTGAGAACGCCCATGTACAGAGTAAGTATTCAAATAGTCACGTGATTAAGTTGAGGTTTCAAACTTCTGCAAAGGGGTCACAAGCTCACGGCTCTAAGTTGCTCCTTCTGTTTTACCATGATATCCTCGCCGCACAGCTCGGCGTTCAAGGGCAATGCGTGCCTGCCAAGCACCTATCCACCTTACTGTCTTGGCTACATAGATAAATTTTGGGCCCCAAGAATTTTCTGGGGCCCAAAAAAGTGTTGATGCTGGCTTAGGATTGTTTATATGTAAACAAAGCCAGCTGTAAGGTGTAAACAATCGAGGAGGTAAAACGTACCATTGTAAGTACAAGTTCAGAGTACGTTACACAGACTGTTATGCATAGTATCAGGTAGTATGATAAAATTGAGATGCTGGCTTTGCATTGAGAACCCAGCATCTTCTTTTGGCAAGAAAATGTTAGTTGCCGAGTAGCCGAGGTTGAGGCAGAGGATACCAAAAGTATAAAAGCTAGAAGCTGCGGTTGATATTGTAATATGAGAGGAATTTAGCCAAGAATTTATCTACCGGATTCTTGTGTGAGTTGGAGATTTTATGTGGCAATATAGCTACTACAAGTAAAAACCAACCAACTCATTTATTCATTCCTTTACAGAAACAGCAATACTTGCTATTGAACTCGCCGATATTGAGCCTTTTTGATTTCTAAATCACCTATAACGGAGAACTAATATACCTAACCCCCAGTCATTCCCTTTTGAGATTTATTCCCGTTTGTTAATATTACAGAACCCGGTGCAATCAATTCCTAACCTAAAGTCATTCCTTATTGAAGCTATTCAGATTGGCACCTATTCATTCCTTTAAAACTGAGCAAAGTATCGTTAAACCATGCAATTTAAAAAGTCAACCCTCGTATCAATCCTAGGATTTTTGGGACTACTAGAGAAAGCTGCAGCTGAAGTAAGATTACTGACCTCTGACGGCGTCGTCTACAGTTACCAAGTCATCACTTCCACTATCAAGCCAGCAACAACATACGTCGAAACAGTTTATTACACTACCACTTTGGTTGAAGCTGTGACACTGGACAATAACGTAGTGAGTTCTACGACCAGAGAAGCTGTCATAACATCAACTTTCTCTACCACATCCTCTATCACTGAACCAACAGAGGAAGCCACCAGCGACGAGACAGCAGCAAGTGAAAATGTCTCTATTGATCCAATGACACTTGCAATCAACTCAGACGATGGCTCTGAAAGAAGTAATACACAGTCACCATCAGAACCAGAAAACAAACAGTCCAAAACAGCGAGCACTTCTTCCACTTCCACTGCAGAAGCAAAGACGACAACTAGCTTGGGCTCAGTATCGGCATCGAGCATATCGTCCATAACATCACAAAGTTCCCAATCGACAGACACAGTAGCAGCGTGCAAGGTCGTATATGAATATACAGACAATGACGAGTACTACTCCACTTATGAGATTAGTGGAAGTGAGTCTGTTGATGCGGCGACGACTTATACAAAGACAAGGGTAGTATACCAAACTGTCTCGTCATGAAGAAAACTCCAACACGAAAAGAGAGTTCGTTGACGCAATTATGTGTCTTTCCTGTATTCATCGTATAAGATCGAATCAAATTTAAGCAAGATTTGACATCTGCTTTCACCTTCGTATTAATCCGTTTGTATTAAATATCAATCATCAGGTCTTTTTAATTGACCCAGTTGTAAATTTACACCAGTCCTATTTTATTACAAGAACATTCCCGTAGCTAAAGCCATATTTGACCCTCTAAACGGTGACGCTCTTCCTCTCGGAGCCCTTCTTTCCTTTCGAGCCTCCATTTCATGTAAGTACATTGACATGCATGTGAACACTTCAGTGCTGAAAGGAATGACTTCTGAGGCCTCTACTTCACCTGTTTGAAAGGTGGCGAGTTTAAAGACACGACGTCTTGGTATCGGAAGTAGAATATTTGCTCTTGAGTAAGAACCCCATACAGGCATACTTGACGGTCTTCTTGGTTGATTAACGGAATCCTGGAAAAGTCTTTGTCGTACCGCATCAAGTGGCCGGTTTGTGTTTGAGTTTGGAATATCATCATCCAGTACTACCAATTTGAAGTCATTGGCTCCAAACACCGAAGTGTAACCGGTGATTCCAAGCCATCGAAGATTCAGAGTGGTGTGAGTGACTGGTTCAAAAAATTGAAAATCTGTATGCCGTCTGCCCACGACATTGTACATTGGAATAGTGTATACAGACCCATCTCGGTTGATATACTCGAACCTGTGGTTCACAGTGCCCGTTCTGTTATTGACGTTCCGATAGATGTTGCAAAACTCAACCTTGTACAGAGCCTTGACTTTATTTGACGCTACCAGCTCGTTCTTGGGGTCGAAAAGACTCTTTGGATTGGTCTTGTCCACTATCACGTACTTGTAGATCTTGTTGACCGGTTTGCTGGTGTCAAAGAACGATTTGATTCCCATCGATACGAAATGGAACATTGGCCAACCCAAGCCGTCCTCGAGACACTTATCCAGCTGTCTCCTGTTCTCTAGGAAATGGTCAAACGCCTGCTGCGATTCCCACGCAAAGAAACCCTTGGTGAGCACCACTGAGCCAAAGACAACGGTCCGTCCCGCCTCAAACCGAGGGCATCGGTTCACGTATCCTCTCAGCTCAAATTCTCCAATTGTATCCGAATCTGAGAACACGGACTGCTGCTCCGTTGGACTATATGGAGGTGGAGGTGATGCCAGCGTATTCTGGTCGTCAAAGTCCTCAGAAACAGCTCTTTGTCCTCTATGAATCACCATTATCTTCAACTTCACCCTAAGTCTTGTATGTTTAATGGGTAAAAACACCCCAAGATCGTTTAAAAGACACCTTACAACCGTATACCACGGCGGCCACACTCGATACCCTTTTTATATCGACCCTGGACTGACGTAGACCGAAGGCAAACGCCGATACGTTGCCTGACAACTTTCCTGTTCTAAGCCTCATATTGTAGTGAAGGAAGCGTTCTTAAGCAAACTCGAACAAACATGCTGTACACTGCAGAAAGAAGAGTATCAGAGCGCACAGCGGTTTCCGTAGCGATCCGCGAGGCTTGGCAGTGGAGTCTAGTGAGACAGGTTCAAGAGGCTAAGCGGCAATGGATGCGGAACAAGTGAAGAAGCGCATGTCTCAGATTGAGCTCGAGATAAGTGAGATGAATGAGATGATCGATAAGAACTTGAGGGTGCATGAGACGGATGTTGGGCTCGATGCCAAGGATAATGGTAATGTGGCAGCGGAGCACGCAAGTGAGATTTTGAATGAGAAGCAGGAGAGGAAAACAGAGAATGACGGCGAGTCCGGGCTGTTGGAATTGAAGAAGATGACAGCGAACCAGGTCGCGCAGTTTGTGCAGAACGCGATCAAGAGCGACAGCGAAGACGCTGAGCTGGATCTGGAGTCCTCAGGAGACTCGGTGCGAGCGCCAGAGCCAGCGCCAGAGCCAGCGCCAGAGCCAGCGCCTGTGAAGAAGGAAGTTTCCGCAGAAGAACGTACACCAGGAGCCGCGTCCCAGCGTCTGGAAGCGTCCACCAGCACCGAAGAAGACGCCCTGGAGCCCGCAGCGGACGCCAAGACCGCAGGAAGCTCGAAGCCAAACACGTACCCCGCAGCCTCGTCTATCCAGCTGGAGCCCGCTGCGGCGAGCAGAGTACTGACTCCCAAGACACACACTTTCCGCGTTGTGAGCGTGGGCCAGCCAAACTCGCGCCACAGCTCGCGGGTCTCGAGCACGTCTTCTGCAAGCTCGAGCTCGCAGCAGGAGCCCGCAGACCTGAACCTCGAGCAGCTGCAGAAGAACTACAACGCGCTGTCCATGAAGTGCACCAAGCTGCAGAAAGAGATAGACTATCTGGACCAGTTCTTGGAGCAGAGCAGCCTGACGCTGGACGACAGAAGAAAGCTGGAATCCGCTATACACAAGTTGCAGGAGTACCTGGACAAGAAGAACAGACAGCGCTACGATACCGGCGTCGTGCTGTCGCGCCAGATCCGGAAAACCGTGGACATGGGCCAGAACGGCCAGTTCTGGGTAGGCAGGGCGTGACTGCGGGGCGTGAAGTACCTCTGGGCGAGGCTGCCGGGCGTTCGGTACCTCTGGGTCGTTAGGTCACGTGGGTGTCACGTGTTGGTTACCCTCCCTCAAATTTTTCAGCATCAGCTTTCTCGTTTGCACAAGAGCGATTCGAGTTGGTAATGAGCATACACCATTGAAGACAGTGGTTTTGAGCAGATAGAGCGGGTTCAGCGGGGCTTTAGAGCACGGTAGAGGTCTGAGAAGGATGTCACGCGAAGGGTTTCAGATTCCTACCAATTTGGACGCCGCTGCGGCCGGTACGGCGCAGAGTCGGACGGCCACGCTGAAGTACATCTGCGCCGAGTGCTCGAGCAGGCTGTCTCTGTCGCGCACAGACCCTGTGCGCTGCAAGTACTGCGGGCACCGGATCCTGCTGAAGGCGCGGACCAAGAGGATGGTGCAGTTTGAGGCGCGGTGAGCGGATCGCCAGACACTTTGCATGCGATGAGCACTGGAAAGGCCTGTCCAGGATGTCGGAAGGGCCCTCGAGGGCTGCTGTTTGTACTGTATGGCACTTTTGTATCGTCTGTAGTAACACATGCCTGTATGAAGCCCGCGCGGCTGCGCCTGGCTGCGCGTAGCAGCGCAGCGCAGCGTGCCAAGCCGCTGTCAAACGCAGATCTCATCGCCGGTGTGTGTCTTCGTCATTAGCAATCGTTTCTTTTATCCACGGTATCTGGAAAAGATCTGTACAACATGGAACCAAGTTGCGTAACGAGAGTTGGTAGAGTCGGTTTTGTGAGCAGTGGACAGCTGATAGGCGGTGCAGGTTCAGCAGGTTGTGGTGCTGGAAGTTTGTTTGCTTGCTTTTCGGCGTTTTACCCAAGGTTAGAGCAACGACAAAGCCGATACGAGACGTTAAGCAGCCGGACAGTGGGGCTGTTGCTACAAGAGGATCAGAAGAGCGTATTGTGTTGATAGAGAGGCTGGATCGGAAGCTGGGGTATAGGGGTATAGCAGACGTTAGTTTTGAGGGCGCGGATTGCAGATGAGTTTGAACGAGAAGCCCGTGACGTCGTTCGATCTGGAACCGAATCCGTTCGAGCAGAGCTTCGCCTCCACGAAAAAGGAGCCTGGTGCGGCAGCAGTGGCAGCAGTGGCAGGCAAGCTTGGTGGTCCAGGCGTGTTGGAAGAAGTGGTGCAGCCGTCGAACGGCGTGAACCCGAACCAAAATGGTTCAGATCTGAAGAATAAAGCTCCAGGGTCAGACTTCTTAAAGTCGCCCTTGCTTTACGGCGCGACAGCCAAGCCACCAACGATAAACTCGCCCACGGTCCCGAGCCCCGGAGGCTCCAGACGTTTGCCGCCGCTAAATCTGTCGCCAACTGCGAGTATGGCGCCCGGGTTGGCCGGTAATGCTGCAGGACAGGCGTCGCCAAGTGTGTTTTATTTAAACCTGCCAAAGACAGGACTGACGCCCAACGAGTCGAACATCAGATCAGGGCTTACGCCTGCTGCTGTAGGCGCTCCTGCCGCTGCGGGAGGTGCTAACGCGTCTAATGGCTTATCAGCCATTCCAGTGGCTCTGACGTCATCAACCGGGTTGACTCCAGGAAGGTTCTCGCCGATGCTGAACTCGTTATTAAACATGCCCTCCACACAGCAGCAAAGTCTGGCCGTGGGTGCCCCACCCAACGTTATGGCTGTCCCTGTAGACGCTGATTCTCAGCGAGAGTTTAGCAATGTGTCAGTGGCTGGTGGCATTCCATCGCAGCTAGCCGCAAACAACGTGAGAAGTCCGACATCGTCAGCTCATAACTCGAACGGAATTTCAGCACACTCAAGCGTGACGACAACATACTCTCTGTTATCGAATAACGGAGCCCTGGCACCTAAGGAAGTGCTGTCTGCAAGTATAAATCTGGACAAGCTGAACAACCCAGTTGGTATGATGAAAACGGTTTACAACAATAATGAGAACCTTGATAATACGCAGGTACCAGAGGATCCAGGGCTACTGGGTCCGCGGAAACGTAAATATGATAGAAATCTTGAGGTGAGTCCGCAGGTTTCTGTTAACGACAGTGCAAAGAATGCTGTTTCTACTGGATCCTCCAGCGAGAGACACAATTCGAAGCGAAGGAAGGGTTCCACAAGCAGCAAGAGCAAGAGTGCAGCAGGCTCCATAAAACACAACAGCTCCACGTCTAAAGCGGACTCGAACGCTGCGGCAGATTCCGAGGTCGACGAGGCCCAAAGACGTAAAGAGTTTTTGGAACGAAACAGAATCGCTGCGTCGCGCTTCAGAAGACGTAAGAAGGAGTACATCAAGCGCATCGAGGAGGATGTGTCTTTTTACGAATCCGAATACAACGACATGGCTGCGTGCCTGGCGAAGCTCACAGGCATCACGCCGGACAACAGCACCTCGATGGGTAACCCGTCGCTCATAAACTCGCTCAAGCAGGCACTCATCACACAGGACCTCAAGTCTGCTCTTCAGCTCTGTGACATGCTGGAACACACAGTGCTCAACACCAAGTACGTCCAACGCAATGGTGTGAACCCAAGAGAAGCAGTTAACAGATCCGATAACGTTGATGATTCTGACTCATAGCGTCCTGAGTGAGCTCTCTGTATTTACTGCATCTATACACGTTAATAGACTGGCACTTTGCAACAACTGCAGGCTCCATTACACATCCTGTGGCCAGCTGAGCCCAATACCGAGGTTGGCTCCGCTCTTACTTTATCAAGACTTGGTATATAAGTGATCCATTAGTTTGCATTCATCTTTAATACTGGAAAACCTGAATTCAACGGTAGAAGTGGAATCAATTGAGCAGTAAGTTGACCAAGCGTGCATCCATACGACATGTCATACCAGTACCTCAAGCATTCCAGAAAGATCATCTGCATTGGACGCAACTACGCTGCGCACATCAAAGAGTTGAACAACCCAACGCCTAGCCAGCCTTTCTTCTTCTTGAAGCCCACTTCATCACTTGTCACTCCAGTGGACGGCACGAGTGAAACTCGAGTGAACGCTGAGCAGGGGATCACCTACAATGGTCTTAATGAGGATGGCAGCAACCCGGGTCCAATTTTCATTCCAAAGGGCACCATAGTGCACCATGAAGTGGAGCTTGCCCTAGTTGTCAGCAAGAATTTGAGCAACTTGAACAGCGAATCATTTGGGCCTGAGCAGGTCTGGGACAGTATTAGCGGCGTGGCTTTGGCTCTAGATCTGACCGCGAGAAACGTGCAAGACGAAGCTAAGAAGAAGGGTTTGCCTTGGAGCATCGGCAAGGGCTTTGACACCTTCTGTCCGATCTCGAGATTTATTCCAAAGGAAGAGTTAGTAAACAAGACCGACTTGCAGAACTCCTTCAGACTCAAGTGTTCTGTGAACGGTGAATTGAGGCACGACGATTCTACTGCGCTCATGCTAACTCCATTGCACGCGATCTTGCAGTACATTTCGGCTAGAATGTCACTGGAGCCAGGCGATATCGTGCTTACTGGGACTCCAGCAGGGGTTGGCGAGATCCATCCAGGCGATTCCATCAGCTGCGAGCTGCTACAAGATGAGAAGTCGCTCGTGGGATTCGAGTTCGACTGCCAGGAAAGACCAGGGCCTTTTGAGTACGTGTAAACTTGGGGTTGACTATATAGATGTATGTACACAGCTGTGACAATGACACTCCTGAACTCCTGACTAGACTTCGTGTGGCACTGGATAAGCTCTCGAATCCTGATTCAACCTTCCAATGTGAATTGTGATCCGCTCATCAACCAGTTTGTGCTGTCTCACGCGAACATCGCCCTCTCTAAGGATCTTCAAGCTCTGCTCGTCCATCCGGTATGAGTGTGAGTACACGACTTCTCGGATACCACACTGAACAATCTTCACCGAACATGTCAAACAGGGACACGTATCGCAGTACAGTGTAGCATTGGGTCCGATTCTGTCTCTGCCTGCTTCCAACAGCGCATTTTCCTCAGCGTGCAGGCACAAACACGTATGCAATGACCTGTCATCGCCCTCATTGCATCTGGGGCACCCGCCCTGGTTGCAATTCTTCATGTCTCTAGGCGTGCCGTTGTACCCTGTCGCAATAACCCTGCAGTCTCGCACGATAACGCATCCCACTCTGCGCTTCATGCAGTTAGCTCTTGACGCCGCCAGATTTGCCAGACGCATGAAATACGAGTCCCACGAGGGCCTCAGTGGAGCAGTAAGCGCGTTCCGGTCTATCACACCGGCCAATTGTTCTTCAAGCTCTTGCTTCACGCGTTCGAAGTCTGTCGTTGAATGAATCACTACTTTGATCAAAGCGCGTTCATTAATCGCCACAAGGGCCTGCGGCCTTCCAAAATCATGGTAATCTAGTGCGTGCAATGCCTGGTCGACTGTAGCACCGCTACAGTCCGACTCTGGCCCAGGATGCTCCTGTATCCACCTCTGCACGCGGCGTGCTAGCGTGCAGTCTACTGCAATATGCACGAAAAAGGGCCGTTTGCCCAGCAAATCTAGCGTCTCCACAGACTCCACACCGTTCACCACAAATGATTGCCGGAAGTTTCGAGTCCCATAGTCGAGTACAGTGTCCCAACTGCCCATTTCCGCAACGTTTAACCACGCAGCATCGTATATTTCACTTAAAGCCCGTCCCACTACATCAACATCGCTGCAAAGCGTCCCAGAAAGACCAATCAGCATCTCCAACTATCTCTTCACCGAATCCAAGTATCAATAGCTTCCTGGTGCAACGATAGCTCCTACAAATCTTGCGATGAGCTACCTTTTCATGTGCTTTACAGTAATGAATCTCGAATTTTTCACATTTCACTGGATCTGGCTATTGATCGCTTCTACCAAGCACAAAGGTTAAAAGAGTTCAAGAAGGGAAAGGTTGTGCTGCAGTCGTTTGATCTAGTAACTGAGTATTCGAGTGAGAAGTTTAGAATCCGAGGTTTATTGTGATACCAAAGTTGTTGCAGTAGAAATGCTTGGAATGTCGAGAAACGTGTCAATGACGATGTCGCGAATCGCGTGGCCTGCGGTGCCGCAACGGGTGAGCGGGATGCGGTTGCGCAGCAAGACTCGGATGCTTGGGCAGCGGTTCATGGCGAGTGGTCCTGTTGCGCGGGATGAGGACTCTAAGCGTAGGCTTGCCAAGTGGGTGGTAGCGAGTGCTACGCTGCTTGTGAGCACGTATTTGCTAAGCCAGCACTTCCGGAGTGTCCAGGAGGCCCAGGAGGCCGAGCTAGGTTCCCAGGCCGAGCAAGATGAGGAAGGCTCACCAAAGAAGCAGCGGATCCGGATTTTCAACAACAACTGGCTGTTTTTCTGCTACAGCACACTGCCTTTGAACGCTATTTCCAGGCTTTGGGGCCAGGTTAATTCGTTCAACCTACCGGTGTGGATTCGTCCCTGGGGCTACAGGTTCTACGCCACATTGTTCAATGCAAATCTTGATGAGATGGATGATCCGGATCTAACTCACTATGAGAACTTGTCACAGTTCTTCTACCGCACAATCAGACCTGAGACAAGACCTATTGATTATGACGAGAACGTCGTGGTGTGTCCTAGTGATGGGAAAATGCTACAGTTCGGCATCATAGACGAGCGTTCGGGTCACATAGAACAGGTGAAGGGTCTTAGCTACTCGTTGCGTGAGTTCTTGGGAACTCACGGACATCCTCTTTTGCAAAGAACACAGTCTGAAGAGCAGCTTAACAGAGACTCCAAAGTTGACGATGATCATAGGGAGTTCGCCAGAATAAATAACATCCCATACACTTTAAACGATATCATAGGACATACTCCAGATGCTGATGAAGAAGACCATTTGCAAACTTTTGATTACAAGATGGAAAAGAACCAGGCTATACAGGAACCAAGCACTTCCAAGACGCTGACTCTACTAGGAGAACTCTCGCCAAACTATATGAAACAGAAACTTTCATCTCAGGATACCCAGTTGTACTTTGCGGTCATATACTTGGCCCCAGGAGACTATCATCACTACCATTCGCCTGTTAACTGGGTTTGCAAGCTGCGTCGTCATTTCCCAGGAGAACTGTTCTCTGTGGCTCCATACTTCCAACGTAACTTCCCCAATTTATTCGTCTTAAACGAGCGTGTTGCTCTATTGGGTCATTGGAAGCATGGTTTCTTCAGCATGACGCCCGTTGGCGCCACTAACGTGGGTTCAATCAAATTGAACTTTGACAAAGAACTCGTTACAAATGAAAAGTCTCTAAGGCATTGCAAACCACATACATGTTATGAAGCTACCTACGAGAATGCCAGCAAGGTTTTAGGAGGTGTGCCATTGATAAAAGGAGAGGAAATGGGAGGATTCATGTTGGGCTCGACAGTTGTTCTTTGCTTCGAGGGGCCAAAGGAATTCAAGTTCGATATTAAACTCGGAGACAAGGTTAAAATGGGTCAACCTCTAGGAAGGATTGAGACTTAAAAAAACAGATATAGAAAAAGGGAGGCGGTTGGTAAGGTATCCAGCTCACAACGCTAGGTTCCTTACTCATCATGTTTATAATACAAAAATTTACTTCTAACAGTATGTACGATTAATGAATCGTTTATTTTATGACCATATACATCAGTATGGCAGTTCTTTCAATCAGCGACAAGTAGTCCGCTACAAGTCATGCCGTTTCCGCCATATTTCTAGCTCAAAATCAAACAAATCTATACCTGTCAAAAGGTTCAAATTGAAATCGTCGTACGGCCTCTGATAATGAGTCAATTCAATATCTTCCACATTTTTATTGCAGAAGTCCTGATAAAATGAATTTCTTACTTCTTTCTTCTTCGCTATAACGGGAGTGGTTGATGTCATTTGAGACAACAATGTTTTATAGTACATCGTTTTTACTTCATTGTTAGTCAGACTCTCTCCAAGTTTCCCATAGTCGGTGATGGATCGCTTTTTGATGTAAATGCAACAACCTTTCTCGAAAAATCGGTCAATATCTAATTTGCCCTTACCAAACTCTAACGTTAACGGGTAGTATACCGGGGACTGAACTTGAATGCTGCGAATACCTTCGATAACTGGAAGGAGACAAGGAGACTTCATCTCTTGAGTGATGGTATTGCCTTTGACATCTACACTAGTAATAAGCAAAGGAACATCATCAATAATCTCCTCAGAGGAAGCGTCCCGAGCAAGAAGAAATCTCTCACTGAGGGCAAGTCTCCATAAATATTTGGTCTCTTGCAAATAATACGGAGGTGTGAAGGATGGTATCACTGAAATGATCAAATAGGAGAGATCCTTAATGTTCGTAGTTCGTAGAGCGTAGTGCCCCATCCCAAGAAATAAGAAACCAAGTGCCATGTTTGTCGTCATGAATTTCCCATAATGATTATCATAATCTAGATTCTTAGGCTTCTCTGCAGTATTGCTATTCAGCACCTCTTCTTCAATCTCCTCGATTGTGCTACTTGGATCTGTTTTCGACATGGTGTAGATATACGAATTACGTCCATGAGACACGTTGTGTAAGTAACGAATTCGCTTGTATACCTCCATATCGCCCGAGCCAGCCATGACTAAAGTTAAAGCCAAAACGATACAATTGATAAGAGTGGTTATCCCTTTGAACAGTAGCTGTGTATCTACGTTTTTTTGTAATGAATATTGGTACATTGGTAAGAACATATCCAATATTTTACAGAGCCCTTCTCTTAAAGATACTGAGTTTGATGAGGCACCTTTAATTCCTATAGAAAAACATCGGCCTGCAATTCTATAATAGAGTGGGAGAATATCACTGGATATGTCTTCTGCATCAAATGATTCAGGAAGAATCTCAAGTATCCATCTCCAGTCTAATGGTACTGCATCCCACATTATCATGTTTGTACACCATTCCCGGAAAAGAAATAGATCTGGACGTATATGCAGAGCTGAATCTAATTCTGTATTGTAGTTAGCCACGCTTATCAGGTTTGCTACAGAATGCGAATTGGTTTTCAAAAAGATGAGCATTAAAGCAACAATGGCACCTAATTGAGAATTAACAGGCATCCATTCTTCACCTACATCATTAACGCAGGTCACTATGCTCATAAGTTTATCAATAATTTTCTGGTCCATTGTTCCGTTTCTGAATGACATGTCAAATGAATCACTCGAATTACCCCTTGATTCCTTGTTATCACGATTCGTAATTTCAATGTTGTAATCATCAATGCTGAATTCGTCCGTATCTCTCAATGTCTTAGAATTAACACTTTCTTCTCCACAGCCCATGTTAACAAGGCCCAATCCTATACCACATGCAAGTCTATATCCTTCATCGGGCACACTCTCATCGTTTACTAGGATGGATGACGTTAATTCGGTAGAGAACAACTCTGATATTCTTCTATTATGGCTATTCTCATACAATATACCAAGCCCAACAAGCCCTGCGCTTTGGATTTTGTAGTCGATATTCAAGTTGCTAGAACCTGCTGGCAGTAATGCTAGAACATGAACACTTAAAACCTTGGTGATTTTCAAACTCATGGAGCCTCTCATGCTAACACACATTCCAAGTAAAAGACCAATACTGACGTACGTGTTCTTTGGGCTTAAGAAGTTGTACAATTGCCACTCTCCCAACACAGATAAATGTCCATTCAATCCAATCGCTAACAAGAAACCACCATACTCGGGGTCAAGCACATCTTGATTATTGAAATTTAGCCAGTTACTTGTAAGTGGCTTTTTATTTGTGTCAAGAGCAAGGCCTTTAGCCACTCCTCGGTGGAAAGAACCCCAGTTGAGTATATCGTCAGGAAAAGCACTCTTCTCTAGAGAGATGACGGTGTCGTCGGACTCGAAATGAAAGTCCAAGGATAAAGTATCCCCAACAAAACTTTGTTGAGTTAGGGAAGTATCAGAACACATAAAAGTTGCTGCGTACCCAATACCTGATGTTAGAGCTCTATAAGCCATAGTAGTAGCAGTTATTTTCTTAAGAGTCAATAAACTACTATAATCCATTTTAAAACTTGGCAACTCAATTGAATGAGGTTTTGAGTACGTTAGAGACTTCACAAAGTCGGCAAAAAGCTCCCTGTAAGTGAAAATGGGTTTTTTAGAGCATACCAAAGCTTTTTTCAAGGTTCCATGTTTTGGAGAGTCATTATTAATATCTAAGGACTCTTCAGCAATTTCGTTATACAGTTGCAATATCGATCGTGTTCCAGTTTTCTGACGATAATTCGATATTCGCCGCAACTGAGTATGTTTTTTGGAGTTGTTGGAAGTATAGAAATTTTTGATTCGTTTCAAGTCAGTTCTGTTTGTGAGATCGATGTTCACATCTTCATTAACTTGATCGATGCTGTTTTCAACCTGTAACAACAAACGCTGGAGCGGAATATACATCCCAACAGGCAACGATTCTAATTGCTTTTTAGTGATTCCCAACGATCCTAAAACCTCTAAGAGATTTACCGAGGGATTGTCCGTAACCGCCTGGAATAATTTGAGAATACGGTTTGTCAGTGGGGTGACAATCTCGTCGACATCTCCAGAATTGTCGACGAGCCGGGACAATGTGATAAAAGGAGTCAAAGGAACTTGGGAATGCTGCCTTGCACTGTACAAGGTTTTGAAAATTGACGGTGGTTCGTCAACCGGTTGATCAAAACCAACCTTTAATGGTTTCTCTTTAAATTCAGAACAATGATAATAATCAATCCATACTTTCGGCCAGTCCATTAGACTTGTTAGCCGTGTAAGCAATTGGCCTAGTTTCTCGGTCAATAACGATTCGTACACATTTAGCTGAAACTCTTCTCTCATGAGGTGAAGAGTCATTGTTATATTGGCTAACCAAGAGCCATCGGTTGTTATAAGCGGATGTTTGAACGTACTGGTATCCTTATTATAATTCAATAAAAGTGTTCTTTCCAAAGCACTAAAGTCTCTATCAAAGGTGTTTTGAGGTATTGATGTGTCCTCATTTTCTGTAATAGCAGATCGCTGACATTGCCATAATGTCAAGAATGTATGAAAGGTGGAATTTAACACATACCTAATGCCTGTAAAAACGGCTCTTAATGAATTTCCAGATGGATAAGTATGTGGACTTTCCATAACTTTCCAATCACTTTCACTTGAAAGAAGCATGCGTGTCTCTGAAATATATGCAAGTCTGTTCAAGTCATTCACAGATACTTGAAAAGGAGGCGACGTCAGTTCATGATATGGGTTGAAAAGTATGATAGAGTTATGCTGAAAAAACGCAAAGTACCCAGGAAGATCAGATGACTGATAAACCGCAATATCTTCGACAATACCGGGTTTGATATCCATGGTTTTCGCCATTGATATGGGCGAATAACCAAACGCCTTGAATCTGACATTCATGGCGGAAGTGGAGTTCAAATTGAAGATCCAAATTTTTCCCCAGCCATTTGGTCTATCTAATATTGCAATTGCCTGCTTGTCATCATACGTAGTTGAAACAACAGTCTTTTCGGAAGAAAAGGGCAAAGTCTTTACACCTGTTATTCTGGTTAGGCAAACGTCTTTCATAAATTCATCAGTAGAAGCTGCGTCAGAATTATTCATTGTAGGAGTCATGTCCATAATGCGCTCAACGTTTGTCGAAAGACTCCGCTTTACCAAAGAAGACGAGTTCAATCTACTTGGTGTTTGGACAACTTTCGTGGAGACATCCAGCGTGTTCGCAGTATCAAAATTTGGGTCCTCCGCGGACCAATTATTCGACGCTGTCCTTCTATTATAGGCTGAAGTTTTTCTTAGACTGTTGTTCAGATTATTAGAAAACCCATAAGGTACATCGGAGGTTTTACGTCTCTGAACAGCTGCTGGTAGTGAGTCAATAGAGTTTGAAGTGTTTAGGGCCAAATTTCCATAGCTCTTTTTACGTACTGAATTCGATGATGCTAATGTTATCATAGGAGACTTGAGATCTGAACTCTTGCCGTCGCCTTGCAATAGCTGCAAACTGTAAAACGTCAAGTTTCCAGAACTCCTCTGATAAAATACAGCGACTCCGTAAGACTGTTCATCGGGAAAATAGATCAACTCAAGATCCTTAATCTCAGCCGCGTTTCCTGCATTGGAGAACTGAACAGAACCAAATGGAGACATGGGATGGGTGATGCATATGAAATTGTAGGAGTCCTCGGAGTTTCCCGGGAAGTCAACCGATTCAGATCCCACGATTCGTTGCAAAATAAGACCGTTTTTAAAAAAGCATGCATACGATGTGAAGAAGGGAAGACTTACGATGAAAGAGTCGTTGTCGTTGAGATAGTGAAAATGCACTTCATTTCTCAAAACTATGCATAATGTCATTCCTAGATCCTCCCATTCTTTGAAACCTGCAAATAAAATGGGGGTCTCAAAGTTGTATCTTCGGATACACGAACTCTCACACCACCACTCTAGAACCTGTCCTTTGGTCCAGAGTTCACCTATCCCCTCATATTCTGCCAGCTGTGTGAATCCGCTAGAGTTTTCCATCTGCCACAAATATGTATGATCCTTAGAGAACAGCGGCTAAAGGCAAGTAAATAGGAAGCGACGTATGTTGGAATCACAAAGCGTCCGCTGCCTTTTTGGCACTGATCTGCAGCTCCACTCCGAATACTGTACACAGTATCTGCAGCAGACACAAAATAGTAACAGGACTGTACTGGGTATTTGACTGGATTCTTTTTAGTACTTTTATAGTTAAGGAAGTGTTGTGTTGATAATTCTTTTATGTTTACAAAATACCAAGCGCCACAGGCGAGAAGCAAGGCGATTAACCTCAAATGCATCATAGACGCGTGTTAACTGCCTGAAAGTCGTGGTAAAGAAAGCGGAGGCCGGAAACAGTAAATGAAACCTACCTTTGATGTTCTAGCTCCTTTCAACTGCCATTCAGCGGTCGAATCTCACAAAATTAAAAAAATAAAGGGGCGAGCTGGGAATTGAACCCAGGGCCTCTCGCATGCTTTTGTAGTAAAACCCCGTTTATCGGAGCTTCGCCAGGCTGTTAACCCAAAGCGAGAATCATACCACTAGACCACACGCCCTATTACTTGAAAAGTTGTTAATACATAGCGGTACTCTACCAGCCAGAAGGGTCACTGGGTATGGACATGGTCATCTGGCGCTGCCACCGGTGCAGTAACGGGCATGCTCTCCGCAGTTTCGTTACATATCATCCAAGCATTGTGCACAGTCTGTTACTGGCGCTGAGTCTTCCAGTAACAATAGCAATGTTCTAGCGAACTACGTATTACCAGGCTTCAAGCCACACTGTAGCACCACGGTGCGTTACAAGGCTGCAAGGAGGGCCACAAAAGCACCACCATGTACCCCACAGGGAAGTACAACATCCCAGACTCACATCCCGCCATCTTCAAGGCTGTTTTTTGTCTCTGGCTCTCCGTTGAATGTAGGCTTTGAAACGGTACTGCTATAAAAACCACTATACTTTGTCCATTCTATTGCAACTTCCCTATTGTTAGCAAATATAAAAGGAAGTTGAACAGAGTCGTTTGAGTCTGTGCCTCTGTGTTGCAAGGGGTATCAGTTAAACCAAATACTGAAATTGGGCATCTTGAGAGCTTTTAAGGCGTATTGAGAAGGATTTACTCAGTGAACAAGGTTTAGCAATAAGGACAGCAACGGGAAAGAACTTTAAACCATTACTTTAGAAGCGAAATATGGCGGAATACACATTTACTTGGCCAGCAGGCCCATCAGACGTTGTTATTACCGGTGAGTTTGACAACTGGACCGGTTCTGTGCCGCTAGTGAAGCAGCCAGCCGGAAACTTTTCGTTGACAATGCCGCTGCCCGCCAGCAGCAATGACAAATTTATCTTCAAGTTCATCGTGGACGGCGAGTGGGTTGTATCAGACAACTACGAAAAGGATGCCTCCGGTGGTCCAGAAAACAACGTTATCTTCATTTCGAAAGCGTTGGCTGCCAATGCAGCCAACGCTGAGTCCACCGTTATTCCCGAGTCGGGGCTTGGTGCCAAGACACAGAAATTGAAGGCGCAACCTGCACCAGGTTCCAATAAGAAGGGCAAGAAGAAGAAGGTCAAGGTTAAGAAGAGAATCAGAAAGGACAAGAAGACGGGTGAAAGAACTGTTATTTCTGAGGAGAGAACGGAGCTCAACTCGGAAGGCGAAGAGGAAAGCGAGGAAGCTTCCACCACTGCTACTTCGAAAGAAGCCACTCCATTGCCTCCACAATCTGCCACAACCGATCCATCTCAAGCGGACGAGGCTCCTGCTCCAACTCCAACGGTTATGCCTTCGAAGGAGAACCAGCAGACCACGTTAGGAGAACCGGGCATTGTGATTGTTCAGAACGCCGCCGAAATCAAGGAATTCAGCGAAATCAGAGACGTCGATGCTGACCAGCTCAACAAGCAATTGAACGCAGAACTGAAGGCCAAGGAGGAAGAACAAGCCGCATTAGCTGCGACTGCCGCCTCTGAGGCTGCTGAGGTTGCTCAAACCCACGAGGTCGAAGAGACTCCAAAGATCACCGAAGCTCCAAAGGAAGCTGAAGCTCCAGCCGTTCACGATGTATCTGAAGTTCCAGATGTCTCGCAGGTTCCACAGTCTAAAGAGGAAAAAGTCACAATCGCGCAATCCGCGACAGAGCCTGCTATCCATACCGAAGAGCTGCATAAACCCAATGGAACCACCGTAATTGAAGAAACCGGTATCATCACTTCTCCAGAGCAAGAGGCTGAATTGATCCAGAGAACATTGGACCCCAAGGTTGGTGGTGAGGCCGAGCTTCTAATCACTGAAGGCAACATTCCTGTAGAAGCCATCGATGACGTGCAAAAGCAGGTCGAGAAGGTCGCCGATGACGCTCTGATTGCCCAGGAAGAGGTCTCTGAAAAGATCACTAAAGAAATGAAGCAGCAAGGCGAGTCTACTGTTGCTGCCACTGCCCCAAGTACTGCTGAAGTGGAGCCAAAGTCTCAGAAGAATTCCGAGACTGCAAAGACTGCTTCCACTGAACAAAAGTCCACTGCCCAGACACAACAAAAGGCTACACCAAAGGCCGCACCAAAGACTGATTCTAAGCCTGTTAAGGAGGAGAAGAAGAAGAAGAAGAAGAAGGGTTTCTTTGCCAAATTGAAGAAGATCTTCAATTAAGTTTAATGGCAGAAACTCCACATTTCCCAGCGTCTCGACTCCCGCACCTGAATTTGGACTTTTACCCTAATCGATCGTCACTAATCCTAGACTAAGTCTCGCTCATCCATTTTCTGGTTGTAATTGATACTGCGAAAGTACCATATAGCGTACTCACCGTGTCCGTGTACTGCTAAGGAACTTTTCCCTTTTATATTTACTATCTGTAAGAGAATATGCTATATCATAATTGTAATCATTTTAATGAATATTCTACTAGTTTAAGAGTGGTAAAATTTGCCTACACGGTTTATCTTCCCACAGCTCAGGCAGCTATTGGATGTGTCACATACCTTCAACAAAGCCAATGTTGTTGTTACCTGAATCTTATCGTTGTATCTTGTAAAAGAAATTCAAGCGCCATAGTGGAAAATTTTAAAAAATCAATGCGATGAGATGCGATGAGGTACTAAGCAGCAGATGGTGAAATGAAATTAGCAGGTGTTTGGGGAGTGTCCAAGAGGTAGTAATAGGGACTATCTGAAACCTTAGAAACCTGTGATGTCAGATTCAGAAAAACAAACGAATGTTGTAGATACTGCGGTGAGCCAGGTGCTCCAAGATCCCACAAAGAAGAGAAAGGCTGAAGATGAGATTGAGATCGATTTGAACCAGCCTGTGCCTCTGTCTAAAAAGCAGAAGCGTCTGTTGAGACGTGGGAAGATCACTCTTGAAGAGTTGAACGCGAAGTACAACATTGACTCCAAGTCTATTGAAGAATTTAAGAAAGAATCTGCAGAGAAGAACAGTGATGAGAAACCGGCCCTTGGCGATTCTGACCAACCTGAGGCTGCTGAGGAGCCCACAAAATCCAAGAAGGAGAAGAAGTTCGGCGTATGGGTCGGTAACATGGCGTTTGACACCGTGAAAGAGGACATAATACGGTTTATTGTGGCCAAGACTAAGGAAAACGAGCCAGAGAGTCAGATCAGTGAGAAGGATATAGTGAGGATTAACATGCCAATGACGAAAGGGAACGGCAAGGCGTTGAGAAACAAAGGCTTTGCGTACATCGATTTCAAGACCGAAAAACACATGGAAGCAGCGATAGAACTCAGTGAGAGCGCATTGAATGGCAGAAACCTGCTGATCAAAAACGCTACCAGTTACGAGGGCAGACCGGACAAGAATGACCTAGTTGCGGCATCCAAGAACCCACCTTCCAGAATTTTGTTTGTCGGGAACCTGTCATTTGACACTACCGATGAGCTCCTGAGGAAACACTTCCAGCACTGCGGTGAAATCACAAGAATCAGAATGGCTACTTTCGAGGACAGTGGAAAGTGTAAGGGCTTCGCTTTCATAGATTTCAAAGACGAAACCGGAGCTACAAACGCTTTAAAGGACAAAAGCTGTCGTAAGATTGCCAGTAGACCTCTCAGGATGGAGTTTGGTGAAGACAGATCCAAGAGACAAGTGAGAAAAAGACCAGACCAGACTCTCAGAAACGACAGACGCTCACCAGAACCTGCGTTTGACATCAAAACTTCGGCAAAACCTTCAGCTCCTATTAAAGAAAGACAGCATGCGTCGCACCAGGCACACAAACCAAGAACCCCCTCATACAAGGACTCTAACAATCGTCTGAAGAGCAGTGTCGCTCTGGCTTCGGCCCAAAGAGGTTCCGCAGCTATTGTCCCATCGCAAGGCAAAAAAACCACCTTCTAAATACTCTATCGAAATTACTATATACTGTATACTATAAAACTTGTTGCATTGCCTCACAGAATTCCCAAATCTCAAACAGACTTTACTGTGCTCAACTCATCGGTTCATCTCATCATATTCTTTTTTTAGTACTACAGCCTTATGGGTGAAAAAGGCAGATGAGATATCGAAACTTGTGCTAATGACAACAACATCTGAACAAGAATAAATTCGAGAGTTGAAGGGTGATACGGACCGCTTTCAAGTCGCTGAAAGAAAATCTCGAGCAAATATTTATCTTTTCAGTTGTTTGTTGGAGCGTTAAGTGGCTCAAAACTGGGTTTTGTGCTGAGAAACTTAGTTTTTGTGCCTAGAGTCAGACTAGTTGTCTGAGCTAGAAGCCTAAAAGTTGCATTAAAGGAAGGTACTTGGTTCCATTATGGGGAGCTACGTATATTCGGCTTCTGGGGACGTAGTTTCCAGCTCACTGTTTGTGTATGCACGGCCGAACGTTACAACAGACGCTGCATCAACTGTGGTCGACTCCACCACTACCAGTAACAGCGAGTTTACGACCACAACCTGGCAGGCATTTCAAGACTTTCATAACGCTTCGCACAGCGAAGACGCTGTGCTGGTATCACCGTCTACAATTTGGATACCGAATATTCCAACCACCCTTTCTGCAACGCAGGGTTCAGAGTCGCAACTGGTATCGCTGGTACCGGTTGTAACCACAATGCGGACCAGCGTTGTGACAAGTACCATTTATCCTGATGAGCAAACAGAAGACTATTCAACTGTTAAAGTGACAGACAGCTTGACGGAACCAAGCATAATCGCACCAAGATCATGGTCAGGTACAATTACGCAATCTATAGCGTCATCAGAGAAAGCATATGTCTACGACAGAACCTACATCATTACCGACACCACATCTACTTTCACGACAGTGTTGCCCACCGTCACAGTGATGCCTACACAATCTTCATTCTCTCCCCCAACAGAGCCTGTCACCACTGATGCGGCGTACTACCAAAGATGGCTCATGGGAGGACTGGACTCAGATTCATCGAGTGGACCAAATTTGAACAGAAACAAAATTATTGGTGGAGTCGTGGGCGGAGTCGCGGGGATTGCGCTTCTTCTCGTAATACTGTTCCTAGTGTTCCGAAAGAGACGCAGAAGAAACTTGGAAGAGCACGAGAAGTCCTTCTCCCACGAAATTGGCTGCAAACTGCGATATGACGAAATCGACCATTATCTGCCTTCAAGACACGAACCAGGACCCCAGTTCACAAAAAAACTTCCCGAGACCCCAAATTGGATCCAGGCATCTCCTAAAGTCTCCAATCATGCATCAAACCCTTTCGTAGACCAAACAGAAAACGAAGACTTTCTCAACTCACCATATTCCTCTTCCATCACTTCTGCGACTGTCACTACTGATCTTTCCTCAACGTTTCCCAACCAGGGCCGCAATTCACAACCATTCCTCACTGAGGTTCTTGAAACGTGAGAGTTTCACCTTCCAATACCAATTTACCACTTTCTACACCGCTGCTAGTAGCTCTTTTTGGTCTTCCAGTCTTCCTCATTACATTCTGATCTTTTGGTCTGTTTCTTAATTGTATTCTATACTAATTTCTCGGCCCTCGCTTGGCACAACATTTAAATATTTAATAAAAATTTGATAAACCATATTATACCTCACCAAACCCTTAGCTGATCCGTCAATTCTAGTCCGCATTGAGGCTCCATCTCTCAGAGTTTCCCGTCACCGATGACCTTATTGCATCTAAACCTTAATATGAAAAATTTGAAAAATCAACGTTAAGCTCATCCCAGAAGAAAATACGATGAAAGATAGTTAGGTCAGAACATCTTCTACAGACTCCTTGGACCAGCGAGCTAAGCTATTGTGGAGGATGCTATCCAGGAGTGTTAGTGGATTTTTCAATTTTGGAAAGATCAGTGGCATAAGGGGCTTTACTGCCTCTGCAAGGTATCTCCAAAAGTCAACCCAAGGTTCGTTGTTTGGTGAAGTGACGCAGGATGCGAATCTGGCTGATGATAACGATCCTAACAAGCTTTCGAACAAGCTAACGACTGCTACAGAAATGTCAGACGACATGGACGCTGCTACACAGCTTGAAGAGGCGAAAAAGAAGATCACTGCCAGCAACGACACACAGTTGCAGAGATACATCGAGGAACAGGACCCTGTGATCCACTCGCTTCCCGAGTATTTGTTGCCCCGGGCCAAACGCGAATTTTATGAGCAGCAGGTTAAGATTAACGGCGGTTTCTTTGACAAGAGTGTGCGTCCAAAAAACCCAGAATTGAGGATATCGAACGAAGAACTCGAGGTTTTAGAGCCCAGCGTGTACGTGAAATCGTACAGAATTAAGGCCTCCATGAAGAAGGCAACCGTTTTGCTCAGACTGTTGAACGGACTAGATGTTAAGAAAGCGTTGACCCAATGTCATTTCTCGGACAAGAAGGTCGCGCGTGACGTTGCTGAGCTCTTAGAAAGAGGAATCGCCGATGGGAACAAACTTGGCTTGGATGCTAACGACTTGTATATATCCCAGATATGGACTGGAAGTGACGGACAGTGGCAGAAGCGTGTTGAATGGAAGGGTAGAGGCAGACGTGGTATCATTGAACACCCTTACGTACATATCAAGTGCATCTTGAAGACGAAGAGCGTAACGAAGAGAAGACTAGAGCATGAGGCCAAGCTAAAACAACAGCGGAAGAAACCTTGGGTCCAACTTGCAGACAAGCCTATCAGAGGATCAATGGGTGGTGTTTACAAGTGGTGAACAAACCCCTGAAAAGTCCTACATATACTCTGTATATACGCCTTTCAGCATGTAAATAAGAATAAGACATTCGCAACCTGACGATGTCAAAGTCATAAATCGGAAAGCTCTGGTAAGGGAAATGATTTGAATCATTTTTTCTTCTTGGAGTCCTTATCTTTGGCTTTATCAGCCTTCTCCACCTTGTCACCGTCGGTCTTCTTGGATTCAGCTTCCTCGTTCTTGATCCACTCAGACAATCTTTGCTGGTACTCCCAGTTGCTGTACCACAATCCACCCTGTAGCACCAACACACCAGAGAACATCATCAGGATGATAATATTGGAGGAGGCGATAACGGCGATACCTTGGTTCTCGGTGACTTCACCCCAGTTTCCAACTACAGCAGACTCAACACCAGTCTTGATGTTTGTCAAAAACACACACACACCAAGCACATAGAGTCCTAGGGAACCGTACTCGAACAATTGCAGTTCAGGGTTGGGCTTGTAAATTTTGATCAAGGATCCCACCATTCCTATAGCGGCCACAATTCCCAATAACACCAGAACAGCAAGAGGGGTTTCATGTAGCGTCTGATAATGTTTCAATGCAATATCAAAGTGTTCTTGGGTAGCTGCAGCGTTGAACAACACATTGTAATCATAAGGCTGGCTGGAAAAGAAGATGCCCATAAGGAAACATGTTGAACCGATAATCAATCCAGTGCCCACGGCACAAACGTCTTTGTAAGTTACTGCCATTGTATGAGAACCGAGGCAATGGCTTTCAGTATAGATGCACCTCTAATTTCCAGTCTACAGGCCCAAGTAGAGAGCCTTGTAGAGAGCCTAACCATGATTCAGTGGCTTGGATCTTCACTTTCGATATCAGTTTTTCTTTATTGCATTGCATGTCTTAGGCAAATGCTGAGCTGAAACACAAGCCATCGAGATAAGAAAACCTGAGCATTGGTATCTTGCAGGGCTCTCTGCGGTTGATTTGACACTGAATGCATGATTCTGGTATGATGTATACTTAATCGATTGATAGTTTATATACAAATTTAAGCGGATTCAGCGACCTCAGCGACCTCAGACTCAGCTTGTTCAGTTGGTCTGTAGTCCTTGACGGAAGGTTCCAAAACTGGCTCTTCTTCCTTTGGCTCGATGATGGTGACAGCATCTGGCAAGGCCTTTGGACCGGAGGTGTTCTTGGATGGGTCCTTCATGATCTTGACCTTGATACCCAACACACCCTGTCTCAACAAGACGTGTCTGGTGGCGGTCTCAATGAAGTCGTTGACTGGCTGACCGGAGTGGATCAAGAAACCGTCGGCGAACTTCATGGACTTGGCTCTGGCGGCTCTTAGCTTACCGGAGATGACGACCTCACAACCCTTGGCGCCGGATTCCATAACGTATCTGACGACACCGTAAGCGGCTCTTCTGATGGCCAAACCGTTCAACAACTTGAACTTCATGGACTCGGCCTGGGCAACGGCGGACAAACCACGGTCCTGGACTCTCTCAGCGTACAAAGCGATGGTGCCACGCTTGTACTTGAATCTCTTCTCAACCAACATGGTCAACTCGTTGATTCTTCTACCGTTCTCACCGACAACATCCTGCACTTTGGTGGCTCTGATGATGATTTCGGTCTTGGTTGGGGTCACTCTGACTTCAACACCGGAGTAACCTTCCTCAGCCAACTCTCTGGTGAAGAATTCGTTCAATTCGGCGTAGAACACACCGTCAGCGACAAGCTTTCTCTTCTTGGAAATAATGGCAACCATCTTTGCTGTTGTTGAGTACCGTCTGACCTTAATCTGACTACCTATAACACGCAACAACTCACACTGATCCTATCTACTCCCAAACCTGCAACTCTCATCAACGAACTCTGTAATATACCGAACGCTGGAATTTTTCAAACCGCCTATTGCGTGGTCACGGGACCTGAAAGAAAAATCTGTCTGTCTCGAAAGGCACAAAGAATCCTGAAAGTTCCCCAAAACGGCAAATATGGATTTTACAAAAACGAAAAATCATCAAAACTAAATGATGCACGGGTGTACAAAACAGTCTCGTGTTGTTTTCTCATCCCGAACCGCAACACAAACTGCCGCTCGCGCGTTTCCCTTTTCGGACATCCAGTTTCATCATGCTAGAGAACAACGCAATGCACGCCAAATCCAAAACAGGACAATCTTCGAAAAGGTAAACAATTATGACAAAAATCGTAGCACAGCTTGCGTCATATGCTCGATATGGACGCGAGTTACCAGTACCCAAGGCTTCATGCAACGGAATCAAAACCCATCTCTCCCAGGTACTACGCTAGGGACAACACACCACATAGCTGGGCAGCAGGTTTGACAGGCGCAAAAGCTGTAGATCCTTACACCAGCTGCGAGTTGGAAAGTGGGAAGTCGAGAGTAGCATCTATCGGCCGTTGACCCTGACGCGGGGGTTGAGCTCCGCAGGCATGGCATCGCTGCACAGGTTTCAGGAACCGTACAGGACGAGCTTGTTGTCACAGAAGTGGTAGAATGCGTACTGAGTAGTGTAGGTCTTCGGATTTGGCTCTTGGTTATGCTGAGTATAGAATCGTTTTGTAGTATAATGGCTGAAACTTTATATATAACGAAAAAGTGGTTCAATGGATCTCGGTCTTTGTGCAGACAAAAGTTACAGGAAGGTGTGACGGGAGGCCAGGCAGCAGCAGCAGCAGAGGCGTGGCAGCGTGACGTGGAAATAGAGCAAGCATGAGATCTATCAAATGTGTCATTGTAGGCGACGGTGCGGTGGGTAAGACGTCGTTGTTGATCTCTTACACGACGAATACGTTTCCACAAGACTACATTCCAACGGTATTCGACAACTACTCGACGACAATTGCGCTTCCGGACCCCAGCAGCGCGGATTCCGAGCCACAGGTGTTCAAGTTGAACCTGTGGGATACCGCTGGGCAAGAAGAGTACGACCGGTTGCGGCCCTTGTCGTATCCGCAAACGGACATCTTCCTCATATGTTTCTCCGTGAACGAGCCAAACAGCTTTGAAAACGTCCAGGACAAGTGGTTCCCCGAGATCAAGCACAACACGAACTTTGAGAACTTGGATATGTATCACCAGAGCGGAAAGCTGCCCATTTTGTTGGTGGGCACAAAAGCGGACTTGCGGGACGACGACCACGAGCGCGACCGTTTGCAGGAGTCTAACTCTGACTTCGTCTCCACTAAGCAGATCAACGATCTGGTGAACAGGTTAGGCTTGATGGGCTACGTCGAGTGTTCTGCAGCGACCCAGGTGGGCGTGCGCGAGGTGTTCGAAAAAGCCGTTGAATGCGTTGTATTTGAACCTGATAGATTGATGAGAGAAGCGCTACAGAGCAGACAGCAGGCAGAGGAATCCCAGCAGCAGAAAGCTAAGATGAAGTCCGCAAACAAGAAGAACCAACTTTCAGCACAGCCAGAGAACGTGACCAAGTCTCAAAAGACCAAGAGATCGATCAAGCGCAACTGTATCATTTTATAGACAATTTCTTTTCGCACCAGAGTTGTTCCCCTTGGCAAATGGAAGTAAAAAAAAGATGACACAGAAGCTGATCTACAGCTGTAACGATGTTGATGACATGACTTAATGCTTTCACCTCTTCCGTATCAGCTCGGTGCTGAACAACTCTACGTGATCATATGATCCTTTTTACTTTTTCGTCCTCCTGATCTAATTCAAATGACCATTATAATTCAAAACTACTTCACTCGAATGACATTTCAGCTCTCTTTGTGACTGGTTTACTTCCCTTTTTCCGTTATTTTACGAGAACACTTTTCTCGTTCTTGTATACACTAGTATGTATGCGATTAGATTCAATTTAATGCTTCAAGTATCCCACTTATCATTTCTTCTTAGCGTTTTTTCTTTTCTTACTGCCAGTAGCGTCTCCACTCTGTGATGCCTTTACAGTACCGCTGGCAGTTGCCTGTGTGGCCTTCCTTTTCAGCGCCGATTGCTTCTCTACTGCTTCAATCTGTTTGACGGTATTTTCATAGAGTTTGGCTTGCAAGTCCTTATCCTTGAACTCTTTCCGTTTCAACTTCACCTCTGAGCAATCAGCATAATATTTGACCTCTCCATCAGTCCAGTTTACTTCTTCCAGCTCAGGGGTTGTGATGGCGTATAGCATGGTCTGAGCCCCACGGTAACCACTCTTGGCGAACAACCATAAGAAAGGATAAAGCACGATGCAGTATAAAAATACCAATTGCAGTACCGATCCGTTACTAATTACTCTTCTCAGACTTGGGGACCTCATTAGACCTGGCTGAACGACTGTAACAGTAATGTTCTTGCCACTGCGCCCATCCTTGGCGTTTGCGGTCGATTCAGTGAACAGGAGTCGTTGTAAATGCAGCATAGCGAGCGATAGTTGTAACTTGGAGCTCTGGAAATATTCACGAGACCCATTGAAAGGTGCCTTGAGCCACAAAGGGTCCTCTACATCACATTTTCCAAGACCTTGCAGGAAACAGGTGGTGACGACAATCCTCACGTCACGGTCCGGGGGCTGGGCTTTGAAGCTGGGTTTTAAGAGATTCAAGAGATGGAAAACGCCTGCGTAGTTCGTGGCCATTTGAATCTCAATTCCATCCACGCTAGTTTTCTTCTGCTGCAGCCCCCAGGGCTCACAGTCGCCGCTCATCACCACCACGCCATCCAGTCTTCTTGGAGGTGCATTATCCAGCCACTTAGTGGCAAACTTCCGCACCTCATAAAGATCACTTAGATCACACTGCTCCAAGTATATCAGTTCGTTACCCGTGGCATCTCGCATGTTCTCACACCAGTCCTCGGACCACTCGTCAACTCGTCTACACAAAACGATCAATTGCGCGCCACGCTTTGCCATATCCAGCACGACAGATGTCCCCATACTTTGAGTAGTCGCACCAGTGACTATATACACTTTCCCATGCAAATTACGCTCCCAGGTATTAGAAGGCCCACGCGACCAGTACTTGATTGCACCCAAGAGACCTAGGTAAGGGGACCATTTCAATGCTGATCGTAAGTATGGCACCGTATCGATGCCCTCGATCACAACCTGTCCTATAATGTTCAATGGCATGCTTAGCTCACAAAAATTTCACAGACCACAGAAAAGATACAAATCTAGCCAACTGACAACTCTGATCACAGGGAAATCGAACACATTTCGAGTAAAACCGTTTTTCATTGATCAAATTCTTGTCCAACTGTTTAAAGTCTGTAAGGAATTTCATCTCTATAAGAATCTTGATGGAAAATTATTCAAACCTCATCTCATCGCATCACCGCGAAAGAAAAGAGAAACAGATCTTTCATCGTTTGGGGTATCATCTAACAGATTTGTAGCCGTGGTCCGTAGAAGGTGGAATCAAGATAAAATGGACGAGCAAGTAGTTTTCACTAGCTTTACGAGTGGTACAGTGTCTTCTTTACATGCTCTGGAACAGTCGAACCTAAGACAATGTCAAGCAGAAACGAAGTTTTCCGGCTGTATTGTGCGGCAGAAGTATCTGTTTGCCGCGCAGTCCAAAAAGGCATTGATTCAGGTGTACGATCTCGAAGGTTCGAACAAGCGTGAGTCTGTGGAGCAGCGGCTGCCGGTTCCAGAGGTATTGCAAGCGATCGAGTGCGTTGAGGAGGACGGTCTGCTGATAGGTGCCACGGATAGCGGGAAACTATATGTGTGGCTGCTGTCGTCCGGAAATCTTCTGAACGTGAAGCTTATGGCCCATTACCAGGGGATCGTGAAGATCCGAAGCATCTGCCACGGGAAGTACATCGTGACAGCAGGAAACGACTCGAGACTCATGTTTTGGCAGACAATGGACCTTGTACAATCAAATGACCCCAAGCCACTGTACATTATCCACGACCATTCCCTTCCTATAACAGATTTTGCGTTCAGCAGCACTTTGGGTCACTCTCTCGAAGGTAAATTGTTCACGGTGTCTAAGGACATGTCGCTGAGATGTTACAATATAAGTGTGAACCACGAGCCCGTGTGTATCTCTACGTTTACGTTCCCTGCATCACTCAATTGTCTGTCCCTGGACCCTGCAAACAGAGCCATTTATGTTGGAATGGACTCTGGCGTAATTCAAGTACCGGTGTACTATAAAGTGAACAGCTCCAAGATCGTAAATCTGCTCCAGATCAACGAGTCTAAAATTTATTCCGTGACCGAGATCTCTCCAGTATCCTTCGAAGAAGACACAGAACAGCACAAAGAAAAGCTTTACAATATTGGACAAATCGCCTGTAAGCGCCTTTCAAATAACCATTGTACCGCGCTGGCAACTTCCTTGGATGGCTCATTGTTGGTGATCGGCGACTCGACAGGGAAATGCACCGTACTCGAAGTATTTGCCAGCCAACCACTAAAAGAGATTAAAGCACTGTCTACAAATGATACAACAGGACCAGTGACGAACCTGTTGGTATTCCCCATTTCTCAGGGCACTCAATCGCTGCTAGATGTGACAAAAGTGGTGAAACCATGGAAATTCCCAACTCTACAAAGATCGATCGTAGATCCTAGCCGCGGGCTAGATGACATCTATGTACAATTGAAGGACGTCTTGATAACTAACGTGGAGCCTGTTTCTGATTTTGAGGCCTACCTGGATAGCGTAGCGTCCGAAGAACACATTTTCCACGAAGTATCAAGTTCCATAAACTCGACTGTGAATCGTGTGCAGAGTTCTGTGACCGCTCCTTCAATTGATAAAACCCAAAATGAGGATCTATATAAGACCAAGGACAAACAGATTGCGCAGCTGAACGGCACAGTCACATCGCTCACAGATGCGTATAAAGAGCTAAGGAAGATGCACGAAGATTTAATGAAGGAGCATCAAGAGCTCTTGAGCAAAAAATAGGCACAAAGCTCTGTTTATTGTACCAATATAGATATAAAGCATAAGTAGCATCAAAGCAGCTTCAAAAGCCAATCGGATCAGTTTACGGGCTACAGACCCAATTTCCTTTTTTCTTTCTTCCATCTAGCGGTACAGTATTAAGAATTTTTCAATACTACTGCAAGAGATGCGATGAGATGAGCTGTGTGATGAGATGAACAATGAAAAGCTTACAGACCCTTCAGGATCGCTCGCAGCAAGTATTAGGTACTGAACAAGTGGGTGCAGATCATCAAAATATCAAATCTGATCAGTTTCAGATGGCGGAAGAACCGAAGCTAACCAAGAAGCAGCTGAAGGCTCAGCAGTTCAAGAAGACCAAGGACGAAAGAGAGGTTGAGAAGGAGGAGAAGAAGAGGAAGCGCGAAGAGGAAGAAGTACAGAAAGCTGCAGAGGCCGAGGCTGCTCCAAAGAAGAAAAGAAAGACCAGGAGAGGAAAAGGCGGCAAAACCAGTAAGAAGGGGAACCGTTTCATCGTTTTTGTTGGAAACGTTGGGCGCAACATCACCGCGACACAACTGCAAGCACACTTCAAAAACAGCAGTCCTGACTATATCCGTATGAGACCTGACAAGGGAATTGCGTTTTTAGAGTTTGACGGTGACAAGGATCAGGAAAACATCCAAAGACGTATGGATGTTGCGCTGCTGCAGCACAAGACCATGCTGGACGGACGCAAGATCAATGTTGAGCTCACGGTGGGCGGAGGCGGAAACAGCTCCACCCGTCTCGAGAAGCTCAGGACTAAGAACGAGAAGCTTGACGAAGAACGTGCACAACGTATGACAAAACTGATCAACGACAGTAGAAGCACGAAAACCGCCGCAGACCCCCTTGCCTCTGCACAAGCAAAGCCCACTCAAGCCCAAAATGTGGCCACAGCGGGCATCCACCCGGACAGAGCCCGGCTTCTGAAGTGATGCCTCTGTGCATTGTCTAACCTATGTATAATATAAACTATAAATCACGTGACTATCACATGATACCCGTTATCAATGACGTCTTCCCTTCCCACGACCTGCCAAGAAAGGTCCTTTCGAGCCGCTCGAACAACGATGGCACACCGAGTGCCAATCCTGACACGCTTCACCATAGTCGACGAATCTCATCTTCGTAAATAGCCCATTTAGGTGCGTATCGGGGCTCGAACTGGCTTATTTCCCCGTATCATCCTTACTTTGCTTACGAGAGGAATTCCCGCTTTATAAGAAAGTTGATTCAAGCGATTCCTTGAACATTAATGACGATATTGTCGATAAGGGGCGAATTTGGATCGTGGATAGTCAGGTATCAATTGAACAGTGGCTGTTCAGTGGCTAGCTTTTATTTTACAGGCAATCTGAGCTTGGTGAACACAAGACAGTGGACATAATACCATAGATTCATTTTTGTGAGTATAGTCTTGGAAGCGTAATGTCGTCTTTGACCAAGCTACTTCAAGAGAAGAGGAACCAGGAACCAAATGGGAAAATTGGTGGTACTACAGGACTGAAAGGGACTGGGACGGATGGTTCGGTCGTTTATGCGTCTTCAATACCTGTGACGTCGAGTTCTCCGCAGAATTCTAGTTTTCAACAGCCCCTGCCCTTGCCCGGGTCTGAGCCAGCGCAGAGGAACACTGGACTCACTACAGGGCATGAGACTACCGTAACACAGGTGGATTCTAACGACGATGGCTCGCTGGAGGCGTCAAACGAGTTTTCACGCTCCTTTATTAGCGCGAATTCTGCGCACACAGCTACCTTGTACGGGTCGTCAGTGACTAACAGGTCTCGCTCCGGATCAATTTTGATCTCAAGACAGCGGTCTCCACAGGAGATCAACGCTAGACAGACCGGAAGGCTTGCTGCCAGTCTCGGAAGACAACCAAACACAATTCCGTCGCTCTCTTCGAGCATACCTTATTCAGCTCCGAATTCGAACACAACAAACGATTCAAACGCCAACAGTGTAGATTCATCCTCTGTTTCAAGCTCCTGGCTGGAAAGACACGGATCTTTGCCAAAAAACATGTCAGCAATTGATTCGAACGTCATTTCCTCGCCAAAAGTCGATTCTGTCGAGGCAAGATTCGTCGTTTCTAAGCAAAAGTTACAGCAAAAGTCTAGCATGAATCCGGAAACAAAGAGACCAGAGTCTAGATCAAACTCGATATCTTCGCAACTAGGGAACCTTTTCTTTTCAAAGAGCAAAGAATCCTCTTCGTACGGTGGCGCTGGCGTCTCTTATGGCAGTAATAACTACAGCAATACTCCAAATGCGAATGTTCAATCGGCAGGCTATAGCCAACATTCTAGTTCTTATTCGATGTCAGCGTCAAGTGGAGGCAATCCAATCCCTAAACCAATCAGAGCTAGAGCGTCTTCCATATACAACTCTTCCAGACAGCCGTCATCGTACAGTGAACAGGCCCTCGGGTCGCCTCAGTCGCTTCATGACAATTTCCCTCTGGGTCAACACACACCAAGATCTCGTCACAGTTCAGTAGTTGAACTAAAGAAGTTCTTCAAAAAGCATGGAGCCAATGCGCCTGGCTCTTACAGTGACTCCCCTCCAATCAGCACTAACGTGTCGAATCACAGTGCCGGGACTCATGTGTTTGCCCCAGGCTCTGTAGGGTCTAATGACATTGTATTTTCTGCATCGCAAGTCCCAACGTTACCATTCAGCAAACGTTACGCAAAAACTGGGGAAAACCTTGGTGCTGGAGCTGGTGGTGCAGTTAGACTTATGAAGAGAGTCAACACTGGCCAAGTTGTTGCTGTAAAGGAGTTTAGATCAAAGTTTGATAGCGAGACAAAACGTGACTATGTGAAAAAGATCACGTCTGAGTACTGTATCGGTACTACGCTGCGTCATCCAAACATTATCGCTACTATTGAGATTGTGTATGAGAACAATAGGATTTTCCAAGTGATGGAATACTGTGACTACGATTTGTTTGCCATTGTCATGAGTAATAAAATGTCTTACGAGGAGATATGCTGTTGTTTCAAACAGATTTTAACTGGTGTAGAATACCTGCATAGTATTGGTCTTGCCCATCGTGACATGAAGTTAGACAACTGTGTCATCAATAGCCAAGGGATTGTCAAATTGATTGACTTTGGTGCTGCTGTGGTGTTTTCGTACCCCCATTCTAAGACACTTGTGGAAGCTAGTGGTATTGTAGGAAGTGATCCATACTTAGCTCCTGAGGTTTGCATTTTCACAAAGTACGATCCAAGACCTGTAGATATTTGGTCTAGTGCCATTCTGTTTGCTTGTATGGTGCTGAAGAAGTTCCCATGGAAGATCCCTAAGCTAAAGGACAACTCTTTCAAATTATTCTGTTCAGGCAGAGACTGTGACTCTTTAAGTGCTCTTGTGACAAGGACACCAAAGCCCCCAAGCTACGACAATGCGATACAAGCAGACTCATCGGCCAACACCGAGGGGAAGTCCAATAACCCGGTAGACCCAAACAACACAAACATCGGTCCACAAAGACTACTACATTCTTTGCCTGAAGAAACTCATCACATTATCAGCAGAATGGTAGAACTAGCTCCAGCTTGCAGAGCAAGTATAGAAGAAGTTTTGAACGATCCTTGGATTCAATCTATTGATATGTGCACTGTGCAAGTTGATGAACAAGGAAACAATGTTGTCGTTCCTGGAATGGACCATAAACATACCCAAGTGGACCAAAGTGAGGCACACATTGCCGGTCTGGAAAAGAAAAAAAAGAGGACCAAATAGACGTGCACATTCTACGCACCAGACCGATAGCCGTGCAACGCGGCAGGGGTCAATGACTTTACCCAATTTTTGTCAGAATAGATGCAAATGTACCCTGTCATATAGATGTATCATACTGTTCAATGAATCAGAATTTTATTTATACTGCAATGCTTTACTGTGGCACCGTGACTGGGAAGCAGCGACGTCAATGTTGAGCAGTCAAGTCGTCATCCTATGACTGCCATGAGTGACAGCTATCTACTATGAAACCGGGTAACTTTTCTAAAATTTTCTCTTTTCCAGGTCTTGATCTAACAGTAACATTATTAGAACATTGAAAGAGATGAGATGGTTACGTTCATGAGGTTTGATTAAAATGGGCGTACTTTCGGTGATTTGGGTAAGTTTATTAAGTCAAGAAACAAGTGATAGCGATCAGATGTCGAAGGTATTAAAAAACGTGATAGTGAAACTGATTGTTGGGGCAGGACAGGCAGCTCCTTCGCCTCCTGTCGGTCCAGCATTAGGGTCCAAAGGTATAAAAGCTATTGACTTCTGTAAAGAGTTCAATGCCAGAACAGCCAGCTTTCAGCCCGGAACCCCGATTCCCGTACTCATTACCATAAAGCCAGACAGATCTTTCTCGTTTGAAATGAAGAGTCCCCCAACTGGATACCTGTTACTCAAGGCTCTGGGACTGGAAAAGGCTCACGGCAAGCCTAACATCACAAAACCAGACGGCACCTGCGGAGAGCTGTCCTTGAAACACATATATGAGATTGCCAAGATCAAGAAAACGGACGGCAGACACTCTGATCTAGAATTGGAAGGAATCGTGAAATCCGTTATTGGTGTGGCCAAGAGTATGGGGATCAAGGTTGTTGCTTAAAAAACCGGAACTATTGTTTGCTTGTCATGTTACCAGTCACATTAGCCCACTCTGAATCTTACAAAATGCGTCTGTTGATCTAATTTCATGTATATAGAAGGTAGTATTTATATAATAAGAGAGGAATAGTATTTAAACAAAAGACTCGCAGAACCAGTGAGCTACGAACAGTTTACATACTTGTCTGGTTATGAAGTGAAAGGCTGGTAATCAAAGAAGACTTCTAGAAAGATCAAGTATTATCCTTTGATAACTTGGATGCTGGGCTTAATATGCAAAATTGGTGCTACATTGTTTTACCAAACTGATTGATTGAACAAGAAGATAGCTCAGGGAGAAAGTCTTCTCTTCTTGTTCTTTTTCTTGTTTTTGCGCTTCGATGAATGGTAACCGGCAGAAGACGATGATGAAGGTGGTCTTTGCAGTTTTGGCACGCCTAGATCTCCCAAAGACGTATACTTGGACCCCGATAGCTGGATCGATTTGGGCGTAAGTCTAGTGTAAATCAAATAGTATGCGTTTGGCTCCTTGAGAAGCTGTTTTTCAGATATCTTGTTGACATATTCATCATCATAAGTGGCCCAAGAGCCATCTGGCTGTTTACAATGGGCGATGTAATGTCCACTGGACAAAGACCGTCCTTCGTGGACAACAACACAGATGAGCTGATAACGTACCGGCAATGAGCTTATAGTTTCATGACAGTACTCAGTAAGATCCAAAAACATTGGGTAAGAAACTGCTTGCTTCATTTTAGACGAAGAAGTACCGTTAAATCTGAATTTTTTCAAATGCACTACCAAGGTCTCTGGAGCACGAATGATCTTATTTGTCTTGATGGCGTTTGTGATCATCTTACACTTTTCACAATTGTAGCCCTCTTTGTTATCCACTTTCTTGATCAATTCTGGGTTGAAGAAATCGTGAATGGATTTCTCGATAGAAAAACGTCTTTTTGACGACTGTTCTATTTCCAATGAAGTGTCTTGAGAGTCCCCTTGACCTCCTGTGGCCTTTCTGCCTTTCAAATGCAACGAAAGATCGTAGAACGGCTGCTCGGTGGTCGAAATTTCTCCACAATTGTTACATTTAACCGTTTGTTGTAACAGCCCTCCAAAGGTGTCATAAATAATAGATTCCGTCATTTTATGACCTTTCGGGACAGAATCTTCTTGTAGACGAGACATCAGGGACATGAAGTACTCGTGCGAGTCCTCCTGGTTCCACACGCTCATCATACAATTGATATCCTCCAGTGCGTTGATTAGTTTATCCGGATTGATGTAAGTATTTTTGGAAGCTTCTGGCGACCACATCCGAAGAGTCGTTTCAGCTAGCAGCATTGAGACTGAGTCTGGCTTTACAACGTCACGGTGGGTTCCACGCAGCAGCTGGAAGAAATAATGCTGCATGGCTGGTATGTGTATCATTGCTTGGACCGCAGCATTTGTGTAGCACGTGACCCCATGGTTTAGCAGGCCTCTTGGTTTCAGCTGCGTCAGCTTGGGCCCCCAGTTTTTCACGATTCTGTGCGGCTTGTTAGACCCGTGATCCTGTATCGACTCGTTGAACTGGTAAAAGTTGCTCTTGTCCTGGAGCTGCGTGGGCGGCGTAGGCGACGGAGGAAGCGAGGCCTTGTGTTTTAATTCCTCCTCGTCCTCGTCCTCGTCCTCGTCCTCGTCCTCATCCTTATCACCGTCCGAGTTTGCAGCCTGAGTATGCTCTGCTGCCTCTTCTTGCAGGCCGGTTTTCTCGTCTTCAGACACCTCAACATCGGCCATCTCAAGGCCAGAGTCCGAGTCCTCAGACCGCGAAACGCCGTGGAACGATGAGTCGTCGCTCTCATCCTCTGGTGAAGAGCCCAGAGCAGTCTCTGCGGGCTGCATGTAGTCGCTGGCCTCGTGGAACACCTCTTCTTCCGACGTCTCGGTAGAAGACCCAGACACAGATTCGGAGTCCTCGTTCGAATGCGGCGTCGCCTTGCCGTCTAGCAGCGACACCCGCTGCTCCTCCTCCTCCGTGGACGACCCGTGGTACTCATCGTCGCTCAGCAGCAGCTCGCTGCCCACACCGGCCGGTTTCCGCACGGTCTTGGCACCAGACCCAAGCGAATGCCCCCTATCCGCTGCTCCCTCGCCACAATCGCCCCGCTTCTTCGTAGTGTACATCTTCAGCGCCTCAGCAAACGACCCTGGCGTCTTGCGGGCTGCCGCTTCGCGGCAGCCCGCCCTGCTGCCCTCAACACTCTGCCCTCCAGACGGGCCATCGCTTGAACCACTTTCCTGCGCGCCTTTCTGAGCGCTCGATGAGATCACTGTGTACGAACTCCCACCAGCTTCGCTCTCTCCGTCCGCATCCACTGCCCTCACAAATTGCAGCGGTTGCGACACAATCCTGTCCACCAGCGGCTTCATGGATCCCGACATCCCTGCCCTGCCTGTCCTGCCTGCCACAGCTTTCCTTATCCTCATCTCTGCAATAGAACAGATCAAATCGTCAAGAGCTTTGTGAAATTAGCGATTACGCTGGGCCGTTTGTGAAAATTTGACCGGTGCGCTTTGTGGAAAGAAAAGGCGAATAAATCACGTGACGGTCACGTGACAAACACCATGTGACCCGTGTCCCGTGCGGCACCGTTTTTTGCCGTTTTCCACACGTGTGGCGCGCGCGTGTCCCTGTTTCTCCGCGGACATTGCGCAAGGGACTTTCCCCGTGTCCGTGTCCCAGACTGCCCACGATGGGTCCGATTGGTCCAACGTCTGCCGCTTATCAGATAAGAGATATGCGTCCTGCGTAGCCGCCGAAAGCTGATACGGAGTGTTATTGTTTACATGGCGATAGTGGGATAGCCGCCCGTGCTGTGAAAGTGCAGTACAGGCGTTTGTTGACGGTTTTGACTTTGGGTATTTGGACCTTTAACGCAGTCTTGGCGGGTGGACATGGTTTTAGGTTTTAGGCGTGTTGACGTTTTCAGAGGGCTAGGCAGTTGGAAGAAATTTTTGCGGGGAACACAGCGCAGGCCCAAAGCGCGAGGCAACGAGGCATTGCAGTGCCGAGAGAAAAGCAGGCGTGCGGCACCGGGACCTGGCGGTCCCGGTAAGCCGCTGGGCGTGTATAGGTGTAGTTAGCGGTACTCCAAGAGAAGTGATCACTCTCTTGCGGTAGTTAGTAGTGAGCGTAAAGTAAACAGTGGCTATCAGAATTAATAGAGTGAAACGGCAGGCTGAAAAAAAAAGGGAAGTGGCAGGCCGGAAAGTGTATATAAGGAGGCCGTGTGAGGCATATAGTGGGAGGAGTTGCTGCTGGTGTGTTGTAAAGTGTACAGTGCAGGGCAGTGCAGCACAGCAGAGGCATAAGACAAGAGACCGTTGAGTGTATTCACAGAAGCCGGTTTCAGCCCTAGAAAAAAAAGAATACGAAAATGCTCAAGACTCCCGTACCCGACATCTCCACGCTTTCTATCTCGTCCATTGCGGACTACTACAACTTCGAGTTTCCCGGAAAGAGCGCCCAGAAGGAGCAGGTGGTAGACCTCTTGGACCAGCAGGGATTCATCCCGGACACGTTGTTGGAAAACGAAGTGGACTGGTTCTACGAGGGCCTGGGAATCGACGACTACTTCTTCTCGAAGGAAGTGCCCGAGACGATCGCCAATGTGATCTCCACGCTGTACGCGTCAAAGCTGGAGTCGTTTGCGCAGAACCACAAGCAGTTGCAGGTCGAAAAGTCGATCATCAACGGGTCGCACGCCATGTTCTTGGACACAAACCACAAGCTGGACGCCGAAATCGACAGCAAGTTTTTGGACAGCGAGGAGAACAGCTACAGACTGATCTCTTTCTTGGCCGAAAACTCTTTGAAGCTCTCGTTCGTGTACCAGAACGAGTACCCTTCAGGCGCCGCGGCCGAGTTGACCGCTGAACAGTTGAATGCAGGCGACATTGACAGCATCAGCGACGTCACCATGATCACAATGACTTCCCAGGAAAATAAGAAGCTGTATGGCCAACTGATCCACCTGGTGTCGCAGCGCGAGGGCCCTGTTATCAAGACTTTCAACTCTGTCGCTAACGCTAGCGAGGTCAGAATGTGCATCGCCTTCAAGAGATCCACAACAAAGAGCTACTACTCCGCCCTTTCGAGTCTATTGGCCTACTACCAGTTGAAGCACTCAAAGCTATACGTGGACACTTTCTCTAACGACGTGTCCATTATCTCTATCTACTTGGACAAGTCTCAGCAGGATCACGACATCTTGAAGGAGTTGGGTCTTTCTTTGTTGCAGGTTGAGAGAGAAGCGTCCTTGCTATACGCGATTCCACAGAATGCGTTTATGGATCTTTACAGATCCAAGCAATTCTCTCCACAAGAAGCTATTTACGCCCACATTGGCTCTATCTTCATTAACCACTTCATCAACAGATTGGGATCCAGTTATAATTCGCTGATCAGTAACTTGAACCCTAAGCCAGATGACACCTTGTTGAACGAACTGTTGTCAAACTTGAAGAGAAAGCTAAGAACCGAGACTTACACTCAGCAGATGATCATTGACGTCCTGCATAAGTACAAGGAAATTGTCTCTAAGCTGTACAAATCCTTTGCTCAGGTTCATTACCCAACCAAGTCCAGTGCTAACGGCAACAACACCCAAAAACTGCAAATGACTCTGTCCTACCAGCGTCTATCTCAGTTGGAACCATTCCAAAGTGAAGAAGAGTTCAACTTATATTTGAACAAGATCTTCCCTAACGACTCTACTGACCTGTTGATTTTGAAGACTTTGAACCTATTCAACAAGTCTATTTTGAAGACTAACTTCTTCATTACCAGGAAAGTTGCCGTTTCCTTTAAATTGGATCCTTCCCTGATCTTGCCAAAGAGCGAATACCCAGAGACTCCTTACGGTATCTTCTTTGTTGTCGGTAACACCTTCAAGGGTTTCCACATCAGGTTCAGAGATATCTCTCGTGGTGGTATCAGAATTGTTGTCTCTAGATCGCAGGACGTCTTTGACAAGAATTCAAAGACTGTTATCGACGAGAATTACGGATTGGCTTCCACTCAACAAAAGAAGAACAAGGATATCCCAGAAGGTGGTTCGAAGGGTGTCATCCTTTTGAACGCTGGGTTAACCTCTTCCAAAGACAGCTTCAATGCATTCACCCAATATGTCGACTCCATTATTGACATCTTGATCAAGGACCCATTGAAGGAGAACTATGTGGATCTATACAACAAGGAAGAGATTTTGTTCTTCGGTCCAGACGAAGGTACTGCCGGGTTTACCAACTGGGCCACTTTGCACGCTAAGAGACGTGGTTGCCCATGGTGGAAGTCTTTCCTAACAGGAAAGACCAGCTCTTTGGGTGGTATTCCTCACGATGAATATGGTATGACCTCCCTCAGTGTCAGAGCTTATGTCAATGCTTTGTCCAAGGAAGTTGGTATCGACCAAGAAAAGACCTTCAAGTTCCAAACTGGTGGTCCAGACGGTGACTTGGGTTCTAATGAAATTTTGTTGTCCACTGACAACGAGGTTTACGTCGGTATCGTCGATGGTTCTGGTGTCATCTGTGATGGCGAAGGTTTGGACAAGGCTGAATTGATTCGGTTGGCTAAGGCCAGAAGCATGGTCAACAACTATGACAAGTCCAAGTTGTCCCAAAAGGGATTTTTCGTGTCTGTTGATGATATCGATGTTATGTTACCAAACGGCGTCTTAGTTGCCAACGGTACTAGTTTCCGTAACACTTTCCATTACGAAGTGTTCAAGTTTGTCAATCGTATTGATCTATTCGTTCCTTGTGGTGGTAGACCAAACTCTATTGACTTGAACAATTTGCATCACTTCATCAACAAAGAGAACAACAAGAGCAAGATCCCATACATTGTTGAGGGTGCCAACTTGTTCATCTCTCAACCAGCCAAGTTGGAATTGGAAAGACACGGTGCAAAATTGGTCAAGGACGCCTCTGCTAACAAGGGTGGTGTGACTTCATCTTCTATGGAAGTCTTGGCTGCTTTGTCTTTGAACGATGACGACTTTGTTGGTAAGTTTGTTAGCCAAGACGGCAAAACCAATACCGAGTTGTACTCCACCTACGTGAAGGAAATCCAAGAAAAGATCCAGTACAATGCCAGACAAGAGTTCAGCCAGCTATGGAAGCTGAACAAGTCGACCGGTTTACCAATGTCTCATTTATCTAATGTGATCTCTGAAACCATCAACAAGTTGAATGATGACTTGATCGAGTCTGATGAGCTATGGTCTAACGACTTGAAGTTGAGAAACTTCTTGTTGTTGAACAAGATCATTCCAAAGTTGTTGCTAGACGTCGCTGGTCCAGAGCAGATCTTGAAAAATATCCCAGACTCCTACTTGAAGGCTCTATTGTCCAGTTACTTGTCCAGTCACTTCGTTTACCAGTTTGGCATTGATGTCAACATGGGCAAGTTCTTGGAGTTTATTGGTAACCTGAAGAGGGAAGCCAGCGACCTACAAATTGTGTAAACACTTCGTTGACCGACAAATTGGTCGGTACCTGCTGGAAACAGGCATGCTACAGAATTGAAAGGTCCATCACCTTCTACTGTGATGATGTAATTTTTATCATACAATTATGGAAGGAATCCAGGCCTTGTATCTTGATACGGCCAGCTATTAGCTCCCTTGGGTGCTGCTGGCAATTTTGAGTCCTTAATGATTGCTCACAGAGCTTATGGTGTATATTTCGCTTTGTACCTTTTTTTACGTCAATGTCTTATTCTTATCTGTTTTCTTTTTAAGGTTGCCAGATGTTAATCCTACAAAGTCTGTAAAGACAGGGTATAGAAAGGGTTAGTTTGCACGCCTTTTGGTTGAGTCTACCAGATGTTGGACAAGTCAGCAAGCTCGGGGGAATGGACACGGGTGTCTGTGAACAAAGAACGACATGAGTTCGATCAAGTTTTATGAGAAATCGTTAGAAGAAATTGACCAATGGATAAAGGCTAACAATGATGAAAGTTTAGAAACCAAAACAGATATCCATCCAGACCAAGATCCTGGCAATACAAATTCACTCGTTATACTTGATAAACTGCCACCTAGAACTGCAAATGACAATGATGTATGGAAACGGAATCCGTACTTCTTTCAGAAGTGTATGGTTTCCAGACTTGCTGCTACGAAGATGCTATCTCATGCAGTGAGCGGAGGTGACATCGAAATCATGGGAATGCTTATCGGATATACCAGTAATGATACAATTGTTGTGAAAGATTGTTACGCGCTGCTAGTGGAAGGCACAGAGACCAGGGTCAATGCCCAAATGGAATCATATGAGTACATGGTACAATATCTCGATGCGTTTGTGAGTAAAAAGGAGACTATAGTGGGTTGGTACCATTCACATCCAGGGTATAAATGCTGGCTGAGCAATATAGATATACAAACACAGTCACTCAATCAAAATTATCAGGACCCTTACCTGGCTATAGTTGTTGATCCTAAAAAGTCACTAAGAAGCAAAGCACTGGATATCGGCGCTTTCCGTACGGTACCGTCTCATGACAGCAACTTGACTGACAGTTATTACCCTCTGAACATTCAGTTATATCAGCATGCGCTTGATTCAAGTATTTCCAGGATGCAGTTCAAATTCAAGGTAGATCCATATGTCAAGTACGATTCAAATGAGGCCGAGATGTTGAAAGATCTACAAGATTGTATCGAGAACTGGTACCATGCCAAGAAACTCATGAAATCTTCAGTTCCACTGAATCCTATTGATTCAGAAATAGTAAGTCGATCTGTTCCCGGAACAGAGGATTTCAGTAGGGGAAGATCTAATTCTGTATCCACAACTTCCTCACTAACAACAAGACATACTACCGATGTGGAAATGGATGAACAAGAGAGTGAACAAAGCAGCCTTGGGGCCTCTGTGAATCCTGTACCGGGGGCCCAGTTTCAAGAGACGGAGATACAGAATGTGTATGAACTCAAGAAAAGGAAACTGCTAATGCTCAAAGTTAAGAAATACCATACGCTCCGAACATATAGAAATTTATTTACTGCAGCCGAATGAGATCTAACTCAGTTTTTGGAATGTTCCCGTCTTCAGTCGAATGTCGATTGGTTGTTAATGTTACTCCTAGAATTGAATGGTCCACCGGATTTGTGGATATGCAATTAATTCCAAAACTTTCATGTGCTACATCAAAGCATCCAGTTGGAGACAAACCTTCACCATGTGTTTGTAAACGATCTAGTCCTCCAAACTCGATACAGGCTTTGTCCCAGTAGTGGATCTTCCCAGTGTATGATCCTAATAACAGCCCTTTGTTGTCATTCAAACTGGCTTTTAGTTTATGGAGACCAATCTTAAAGGGGATAGTAAGTTTATTTACCCGAGCATCACTTTTCCTAGTATCAATGATATCGATTTCCCTTGCATTCCGTTTAAGGCAGTACAGATAATGTCCATTATCTGACCGAATGATTTGATAAATACCCTTGGACCACGAATCAATAGGATCTCGGCCAGAAACGAGTTCTGATCTACCAACTCTTGTATCGATTCGAAATACCTCTGTTTTGTAGTTTCCCGCGAATCTAATCATATCATGAATTTCATTGAACTGATCGAAGCAAGAAATAATGGCATTATGCGCTGAATTGCCGCAGGTTTTCTTAGTTTGCTGGTAGTTCCAAACAGGCTTATTCCGATCAAAATCGTAAACGCTGATTCTGTTTCGTACGGAACCAGTCATAAAATGCTTTCCGCCTTCCATCACACACATTGCATATGGCGTCTCCAGAGACTCGGTCTCATCGTTAAGAGTACTGTACTGAAATATGCTTCGGACGTTATTGTGATGCGGTTCAAGGGAATACAGTTTGATTGGGAGATATTTCGTCGCACATAATATCCTTTGGGTCGAGGTGTCTTGTTCAAACAAAGAATATTTCTCCGCAACTACGGACGAAACTATAGACCCATTGGTGAACCACCTAGTGAACGGTACCCAGCGTTGGGCTGTCTTTTCTTCTGGAATTAGATATTGTCGTACACCAAAATCATCAAACACCCCACATATCGAAGTTCCGTCACAGGACCATGTAATGTCTCTACAAGAGACACCTGTGTATCTCCCACAACCTGTATAATGCGACTGCTGCAGCTGAGGGAACTTGTAGCCAATTACCTGATTCCTACTTAATTCTGTTACCTGATCTTCCCGAGACCAGATTTCATTGCAATTTACACCATAAAGACAGTCCTGGGTGCTGGTTATGATTTCTGTCATCCAGTAACACCGACCAAACCAATAGGAAGACCTGTTGCTCTATTCAAAGTTCGCGATGACTTTGTTTCCATTTGTTCAATATCAGCCTTGAGCATTAGAATTAAGAAAAAGCTTTAAACCTAAAAACATATCGATGAGATAAAACTAAAACTGGCCCTAGCTGTTGGTTCAGTCGATATTGATTAGAAGTTGCGAATGCATATTTATCTGTCTCAAATCGAAAAAGGATATAATACTACAGCAACGGTTTAACAACTTACCTGAGAATGGTGTACCGTGGGTTTGGCCTGGATCACATTTCTCCTCCGGAGAAGAAGCCATTTGACCAGTTGTCTCCCGAAGAACAGGGAGAGAGAGGGGCAGAAATGATGGTGCAATTCATGACTTCCTGTCCTGGAAAGTCAGCAATTAGTGGTGTCACTGGTTTTGCACTTGGTGGTGTTTTCGGTCTTTTCATGGCATCCATGGCATACGATACGCCTTTACACACTCCAGCTCCTTCAGAAACGCCGGGAGTCGGTGCGAAAGTAAAAGAACTCGCTGACTTGCCTTTGAAGCAGCAAATCAAGATTCAGTTCAGTGATATGGGGAAAAGAGCATATTCCAGTGCGAAGAATTTCGGTTACATCGGTATGATTTACTCTGGAGTCGAATGTGTGGTCGAGTCTCTGAGGGCCAAGAATGATATATATAACGGTGTCGCAGCCGGGTGTCTCACTGGTGGTGGACTGGCATACAAAAGCGGCCCTCAAGCGGCCTTGGTGGGATGCGCAGGTTTTGCAGCCTTCTCGACAGCCATCGACTTGTACATGCGTAACGAGAACAAGAAACCTCCAAAGAACGATTTTAACGAATAAGGATATGGTATTGATTTCTATCGCATAAGACCAAAAAAAAACTTCTACCATTGTACATTAGACTTAGGAGGTCAGACACAAAATTATCTGTGGTGGACCTGTCTCCATGTAAATATATCAATTCACATTACTTAAAGTTTCTTATACGTAATAGTACACCCACACGTTACAGAGTATGAGAATAATGATACACACTGTCCAAATCATTGGTTCATAGATTGATAACGCTGATTCCTTCTTTTGTAAGATATCAATCAACCTGTCAAGCTTCTCGCTTGTTTCCTTTAGTTGCGTCTCAAGTGTTACAGCATCTTTGGAGCTGACAGGCATAGGCCTAGGTAGGATTCGCATAGGCAGATGTTCAGTCCTCTCTACGGTTGTCCTATCAGTTTTCACTGGGGCGTCAGAGTCCGATCTACTTCTTGGGTGTCGTACTTTGGAGTTACTGATTATGTTATCCCATCGCGACTCCAAATCTGCGCCGACAGTAACTTTTTTGTTCGGATCCAGATAAGGCAGCGGCAGTGGGTCCCCCAGTTGCTGTTTCAGCATCTTTCGTTTTGGAACATTGGCAATTTTGCTTGGGGTGCCCTGATGGGACAGTTGAACAATGCTATTCTTGGATCGCAGTCTTGGCATGAAATGCGAGTGTAGGTCTGCTTCAAACTCATCTGAAGAGCTTACCGAGTGGGGAGAATTACTATCTCTGGACGGGCTATACTTCACTGTTTCGTCATCTTCTGTTAAATTTAGCGGCTGGCAAATATCCTGCAGCACACTAGTGCTGTTATTGGACACCACAGATACCTCATCTTTAATCTTCGCGTCAAACAGTTTGTTTATACGCTGTATTCGAGAGTCACTGATCTTCCTCTGAGGAGAGCTTAGATTTAAGTAATTGGGTATGTTTGACATCTCAAGTCACTGTTTTCATGACGCTGCCGCAACTCTTGCGCTCTGTATATCTTTTTGAATCTAGAAGTTAAGTGTTTCTTAATTGTCGAAGGTTTCAAATGTGTTGATCTTTTCATAAAGGTTCACAAAAAAAAAGTGTAATCAACACCAAGGGAAACGGTTGAGAGCAGTCGCTTGGAGGTTACGATGAAGGAGTGTAGATTAATAATACTATACGTAGATTACATTAATGCAAAGGAATTTAAGTCATACTTAGAGACAATAATAGAGAGGAGCCCTGTTTTGTGAAAACTTGGGCCAACTAGTATCCAAGACGAGAGTCAATTCGAGTTTCGGCTCTATGAGTTGAAGTTGAACTGTTGGTTAAAGTTAGATCCGAACCCGAACGTGTTACCAGCAGTTTGAGGCGCCATAGACTCGTCGACAACGTCATCATCATCCCCAAAGTACTTTTCAATGATCTTGAAGGCCTTTTCATAGATTTTCTCGTTAGCGTTGGATTGTAGATTAAAGATCTTTTCCATACCACCAGCTTTCTCAATGAAGTCTGCGTTCTCGTTGATAGCAATTCCGCGAATTTCCTTGTCCATTTCACCCATCTTTAAGATGTTCTCCAAAGCGTCAAGAGTGACTTCAATAATTCTGTTATCAGCAATTTCTAGTAGATCACACAATGGCTTTATACAGCCTTGACTCACCAGGTATCTGATGATCTCAGGTTTGTGCAGTCCACCGGAAGAGGCATTCGAGATAGCCCAGCAGGCTTCTTTCTTGGTCTTGTATTCTGCGGTTTCCAAAAGCCTTATTAATGGAGGAATCAAGTTGGCGTCGATAACGGCTTGAATCTGATCGGTGTTACCAGCAGTTATGTTGGAAATGGTCCAACAGGCTTCCTTTCTGATAGACTCCTTTGGAGAAGCTAGCAAGTTTCTTAGCGCTGGTAAAGCTCCACAGTTGATGACAATCTGTGTTTGCAAGTCATTACCAGTAACAATGTTACCGACGGCTCTTAGAGCTGGAGTTTGTACTAGAGTAGACTGATGTGATAGAAGCTCTACCAGTCTCTTTGGAATTCTGGCATCCACAACGGCCTGAATCGAATTTACTGGCCCATCAGACAAGTAAGAAATTGCCCAACATGCATCCACTAGGGTTTCCGTGTCCATCGAGTAAATCAACTTTGACAAAGTAGGTAAAGCCTGGGACACAATGGACCAATCGGGCTGCGGTTTCTTACCACGGCACAAGTTGGATAGAGTCCAAGTGGCTGTTCTGATTAATGAGGTTTTGTTCAGCTCGAAGAGGTATAGGATGGGTTGCATAGCCCCACATTGCAAAACATAATCTCTATAATCTGTGGAATCACCTGCAACGTTACCTAGAGCCCAAATGGCTTGTTCCTTGACTTCGACGGAATTAGAGTAGAGTAGCTGGATGAACAAAGGCACAGCTCCCGCATCTACTACGACTCTTGTTTGATCTGAGGTCCCGGATGCAATGTTTGTCAAGGCCCACGCAGCTTCCAATTGCAGCATTTCAGGTTGGTTTTCGCTCATGAACTGCACCAACGTTGGGACCACCCCTGTGCTAATAACTAGGTCGATTGGAGGTCTGTGCTCCCTGGATAGCACCTGTCTGAACTTCACGGTAACGGCCAGCTGCTGTTGCAAGTCGTTCGAGTGTATCTGCTCCAACATGGCAGGCAGCTCCTGTTGCAACTGTCTGTAGAAAGACGAGTCCTGGTCGTCGTTTTCGTCATTTTCATCGTCAGAGTCGTTCCCGACAGGCGCATTAAAGTTTCTTCTCTTCGCCAAAGCCTCGTCTCTCTTCACCTTTCTCAGCTCCACCTGCTGCACGTCTCTCCGACGGCGCAGCTCATCGGCCGAGAACCGACCTTTGTTCTTGAAGTTTGTTCTTCTGTACTCAGGGACAAACTTGTTCGAAGTATCGTCATCCATGATTATAGTATTTCACAATCGCCTCTAAAACGTTTTTCCAAATGCCAGGTCTCCTGTAAACCGCTGCTGGTCCTGTTTGTTGGTGAATATCAGGCGTCTATTCGATTCCAATACAAGCAATCGCTAAAATATCTCTCAGATTAGCTAATGTTTCGCTTCTAAGGATCCTGAGCCAATGAGAGTAAGTACCACAGTAAAACTCACTGACTTTTAGTCCTTTCTGCGGCCAAAGTTACCACAAAATTACCTCTCGACAATTTTTGTTCTTGCCATCTCTATTACTATAGCTTTGTTAATTGAACATCCTTTCTTCCTTTTTCTTCAACACCTGAGACGATTCAGTATGCGGTGCAAGGATGTTTAGTCGCTTTCTACGGGAGATCACGTGATCGTCATTTGTTTCTAAATATTTTGATTGTCACGTGACATATTATAGGACCCGTTCTTCTGACACACATTCGTGCAATTGACACCAAGTACATGACTAGACAGAAGCTACATACGGGGTGTAATTTCACACATTCCACTTGAAAGCAGCAAAAATCTCAGGACTAGCCGTTAAACTAGCTCTGTACAGCACACACATTCTGTACAGCAGAGACCTTGTGCGAGTTCCAAATGGGGTTTCTATCTTGAAAAGGCGACGTTCAGATCATTAAAGACAGTTATTGCACCGCATGTTCCACTGTACACACATCAGCAGAGCATGCGGACTTGCCTATGGAAGATGATCGGCTTGTCGGCTCTAGCAAGGTAGAGAATGGTCGCCCGGCTGCTGGCAGTCTCATTCACACACAACAAGAGACTGGCAACGAAGCCAGGCCCGGAAGCACTTGCACGCAACACGACGACACACACACGACACACACAACACGCCAAACCAAAAAATCAAAGGTATTCATTCAGAGAAAATGGCATAGAAAACGTATAGGATAAACTAACCAAAGAAAACCAGTCTGGAGGGACTGTAAGCTGTTTCTTTTGTAACCTTATCTCATGGCGTTTACAACAAGTAAGCAGCGACGCCAGCAACGAAGAACGAGGTAGACATCTTGGCTAGAGCAGCGTTATTCGAGGACTCAACAGCCTTGTCGTTGGTCTTGTCAAATCTACCATATCTGTGGGTACCAGTCTCCTCAGGTTCATGAGATCTGGAGGTCTTGTCAAACTTACCGTACTTGTGGGTGCCGGTCTCCTTGGGCTCGTGCGATCTGGAGGTCTTGTCAAACTTACCGTACTTGTGGGTGCCGGTCTCCTTGGGCTCGTGCGATCTGGAGGTCTTGTCAAACTTACCGTACTTGTGGGTGCCGGTCTCCTTGGGCTCGTGCGATCTGGAGGTCTTGTCAAACTTACCGTACTTGTGGGTGCCGGTCTCCTTGGGCTCGTGCGATCTGGAGGTCTTGTCAAACTTACCGTACTTGTGGGTGCCGGTCTCCTTGGGCTCGTGCGATCTGGAGGTCTTGTCAAACTTACCGTACTTGTGGGTACCGGTTTCCGCTGGCGCGTGAGACTTCGAAGTCTTGTCGAACTTGCCCTTCTTGTAGGTGGTGGACCCGTTGTCGTGCTGAGCAGCAACAGCTGACACGGCTAGCAGGGTAGCCACGACACTGGTAAACTTCATCGCTTGCTATTATTCCAAATCACGTGACTCGGCCGAGACGAAAAATCCAAAGAACTCGAAAGTGCGTGTGCGAATTCTACCAGGCCAAAAGCGCTCTAGGATACTAACCTTTTGTTTGGAGTGTGCGGTGAGGTGTGATGCGCGCTGTTTTGAGCCCAAAACAAGTCCTAGTCCCCTGTAAATCCAGTTTCTTTGGCGCAACTCATCCATATGTTGTTGAACTTGAGAAATATATACATTTTTTGAGTGATATATATAACGAACGAATTTCATTTTCGGAAATTATCAACAAAGGGCGAAACGAGGACAGCTGGAAAAGTTACGTATGTGGTGTACAAAGGGAGTAGGAGCTATGGCACTCAAAGAGACGCGGTTTGACAGCCAGATGCAGGGTACTGATGAGTATGTGTTTGTAGTATGTATATGGAGCATTAGTATACCTGAATAGAAGATCAGACTGGCAGGTCCCGTGACTGCTTTTTTTCCCCTGTGTTCTGGGCCTCGTGTGCTTTTTGCGGGATTTATCCGGAGCCCTGCAGAAGCCCGGGTAACCGCAGCGGCTGAGAAGCATTAGGATTACGAGTATAACCGGCGTATACGAGGTACAAACATCGATTAATTAGCAGCAACGGAAAGTGCCGGAAAAAAAGAACTGCGTTGCAAATTAGGTCATAGCACCGTGAAATGTTAGTCATTTGTATTAGGGAAAGGTATCACGTGGTCATGGGCTGAATCTGCACACGGATTCAGACGGTGGTGGCAGGCACCTGGTTGCCTGTGGACTCTGAGCTCTGGGAGACAGCGCCCTCGGACTTAACGGCCTCCTGGCCCACCAAGTTGTCGAACGTGAAGGCGCCCGACAGGAAAGTGAATGGGTTCAAGGTGACGGTGTTGCGCTTAGTCCAGCCCGCAGACCCGTAGTGTTTCACCACAGGGGTTGCGACGTTCAAGATGTAGATGACCAGCGTAAACACGAAGAACAGCCAATTGAACGCGGCGAACGCTGCAGCGGCCTTACCGGCCTTGCAGCTGGTGGCCCAGGCAGAGTTGCCTGAGATGTAGCGGCGGTCGCCCACAAAAAACTCGTAGTACCAGATCCCGTAGTTGCACGAGTGGCTGAAGTTGTCGGCCAGCACGATAAAAGCGCAGAACCAGAACAACATGAGCACGGACTCCATCACCAGCCCCACAATCACAGGGAAGAACCCCGCGGGGAACAGCTTGTAGCACACGAAAAAGTAGATAAAGTAGAACAACGTGATCACAGACACGGCAAGTCCGAAGTTCGTCTTGCTGTCGCCCCACGACGCCTTTGAAATGCTCGTAGCCGTCAGGGCCAGCACCAAAATCGTAAACAAAACCTGCAAAACACGCAAGATCACGTGATACAGCGAGTTCCCCGCCACATCATACGTCTTGTGCGCAAATCCCTCGCTCTTGGTTGCAGCAGTCGCAGGCTCCTGCTGCAAGGTCTCTTGTGGCACAGCTTCATGCTGTAGCTCCTGCTGCAAGGTCTCTTGTGGCACAGCTTCATTCTGTAGCTCCTGCTGCGCAACGTCTTCCTCAGCCCCGGCTGCGCGCTGAGGCTGCTCTGTAACGTTTTCAATATTAGACATCTAAGTACGTATTAGTATCGCTAGCGTGTTTTCAGTCTGTGATGCTGAAAAGGATTGAATTTCAAGTGGCAATTAATTTGGTTCTGTGACCCTTGTTCTGCCCTGGGGTCCCAAAAACACTCTTTATATACCTTTCTGCATCAATCTTCACAAATACACCTCTCACCACTCAATGCAGACTCTGGGCCCCCTTGTTGTGCTTTCGTCATCACTGGAATACATAAGAAAAAACGTAGCAACAACATCGCGAACACCAAGTGTTGACCCGTCCATAAAATCCGTTGCGGAATCTCGTGAGAACTCTGGATTCCGCAGTGCAGGGCGGCGGAAGTAGAGCTGACTTGGCGCAGCAGGGTCTTACAGGTGCAAGAAGAGCACTGTTTACACTACGTATGCAGATGTAGATTGGTATATTGTTTAGCCGTACATTTCGTGTTTCAAGTGTGAGCCGGGGATGCGAAGCAGGAGCTAGGGCTGCGTAGGGCGCATTGTTGATGGTTCCAAGCCTGGATGGGGCCTGTGGGGGCCTGTGGGGCGCTATAGGAAAAAAAAGTAGAGGCGTAGATATAAATGTGTCACGTGATGTAGACTCTTCTGTCTCTCTGGAGCGGCGGGACCTTGGGGTCCACAGGGCTCGAGACAGGCACGGAGCCCATGAGGCCCTTGCTCTCGGCCAGAGACGAGTTTCTGGCGTAGGTGGGGTCGAACTGGTAGTACTCGTCGATGATCGGGTGCAGCAAGACGGTTTGGTTGCGGATCGTCAAAAGGCTGTTGGTGGGCACTGCGGTCCAGTCGCCGCGCTCGAAGGTGAGTGGCTCGCTGGCGACCATGATGACGTCCTGGTTTCTGTCCAGACGCTCCATGCGGTACTCGCCAGGAGCAGACTCAACGAAGCTGGACCCGCAGCTGAAATGCAAAGAGGGCGCCTCGTCGGTGCTCGACGAGACGTAGCGCGAGATGACGACGCAGTCTCCGTCCGTGACGGCGAAGTTCAGCAGTGAGGGCTCGTAGGTAGCCCCAGCTCTCTGTGACGCCTGCTGGGTCCACTCCTTGAGCAGGCTGATGGTTTCCAACAGAGCTTGTCTGATGATCACGTGATTCCGCACGGCGGACCCCGCCAACCGGTCCGCAGAAGCGCTTCCGCTGCTCGCCGCGGGGTCGTAGCCCATCTTGTCCAGCGTGTCCAGAAACAGAGCAAACGCGCACTCCGAATCCGTGCCGCCCTGGATCATAAGCAGGTACTTGTCCTCGATGTGGTTCAGCAGCTGCCGCTTGATGAGTCCGAAGTTTCCTATTCCGCCGTTATGCATGAACGTGAGTCTGTGATACGTGAACGGGTGACAGTTCGTCTCACTCAGAGTCCCGTAAGTGCTGGCGCGCACATGCGCCAGCACCAGCCGCGATTTCGTCTTCTCGGCAAGCGTTTCCAGGTTCTGGTTGTTCCACGCTGGCGTGATCGCTTTGAACAAACAGGGTCCATCCTCGTCAGCATCTTCGGTGTAGTATGCCACGCCAAACCCATCTCCGTTCATGGGCCGCGTGCGGTCGATCCGCAGCCTCGAATCAAACGATTGCTTGATGATGGAATGCTCGGGCCGGGTCAGAAGATGCGACAGCTTGATCGGATCCTTGCCCTTATATATCAGAAATCGGCACATTATTTTCACTGAGCCCTGGGATCCTGTTCCGATACTAGTACCAGCACTAAATAAAATCTCAGCACAGCTTCCCCTAACACCGTCTTATGACAGCATTTATACCTTCTTCTACACGATTGACCAAGTCTTAAAATGTGTCATGTTCATTAAACTGTGTGAATAAAAATTTATATCACGTGACTCGGTATTTTCCACACTTTATTGGAGTCATTCAACACGAATTAGAATTTCTTTGTGATTTATGTCACGTGACCACAACGGGATCCCGTTTTTGCGTCAGTGACTAGAACAACAGGCTCTAAGAGAGTATAATAACTACAAGATGTTCAAATGTTTCTAAATAATACGGTATTATCTTGATTTCGATGAGTTATCAAGCATTCTAGGAACTGTAAAGTAATCTCCTTGCCCAGTTTGTCAGAACAGCGCTGACAGGCTAGCAGAAAAGAAATGATAAAGGTAGAAGAACCAATGATGATCAAATGATGATCAAATGACAAGAATAGCCAAAAGGGATAGAAGGGTCAAGCCGTGTTTGGATGCAGAGCCCTGGTACACGGAAAGTGAGGAGTAGGTTGAGACAGTGATTGAGGTGGCAGGCTGTGGGCCGTAGATGGTGGTTTGGCTGAGAGAAGTTTGCTTGGGTTCATTGACAGTGGTGCGTGGACCGTTTAGTGTCTGTAGACTTTCTGGCTCGCCCTTTGAATCCGCGACCTGGGCTTTTGTGCTCTGTGCCGCGTTATTCTTGGTGTTTGGGGCGGCTTCAGGCTGTTGCTGTGCCTCAGTATGCGCCTCAGGGACCGAATCTGAGGTTTCAGGACAATATGTGG